>RYFJ01003400.1:0-58042 GCA_003991445.1 Oryza meyeriana var. granulata
GGTCCAGTTGGCTGATCACCAGGCCCGAGATCGAAGGATAAAAGTATGTTAGCGCTGCATGTCCGCACCATCGGCGATACTATAACTGACAACGGTGGCTCCATGGCAGTCTCGTCTTCAAGCGCTGACGGCCGGCTCTAGTGCTGCCACGGAGTCAGCACGTCACTCGGCAACAAACAACAACGGCAACGTGAAGCGACCGTGGGCAACCAGACCTTCCGAGACGATGCGGCGCGACTTAAGACTAATGTCGACCGAAACGAGAAGAAGACGACAATGCCAGTGGAAGACGAAACGAGCATTTAGGCTCACTACGGGCGGTTTAGCGCCGTAGTCGGGGTCGGAGTCTCATGAAGACGAGGTACGCTTACACCAGGAGTACATACAGGTCGATGGCGTGAGTTTAGCTAAGGCATCGACAATAGTGGCAAGACATCGGAGTCTGGTCACGGTTACACTGGCGTCCGGCAGTGGGGGAATCACAAATCATGGATAATTACTCCAGTTGCTGTGCGACTCAGAAGGATGGTAACAGGACTCCTAAAGCGTATGCTTTGGGGAGAACCGGGAATGGTTCATCAAATAGGGAACTCGAGAGGTATTTGAGTACGACTATATATTGCGCAAAGGAAGAACGATGTCTTTCGTGATATCATAGAGTTTTCTGAGAGGGAGGAACTCAATCCGAGATCAAGGAGAGGTATCATCGCCGCTTTCGAAAGGAGTCAGGACTGTTATCGACATTCACTGCGGAAGCTCCACTCTGTAGGCTATTCGAATGGAAACAAGTACGGCGACTCGGCACACGCTTTGCCGAGGCGCTGAATGAAAAGTCCCCTGACAGAGAAGCGGGACGACACGAGAGGGGTCCAAAGCTGGGAATGCACGCGTCAGACGTTAGTTCGTGGTAGTCGTACATCGTCTTCGACTTTAACATGAAGATTATAGGACAACAAGTGACATGCTGGGGGCTCACAAGGTCAAACGCAAGATGGCATCCCACTCCGAATCTGACAGCTAATCCGTTCCTGATATTTTTCATCGGCCTTGCAGGCGTTACACTAATAGGTGTACAAGCTGCATCTTCTTGTTTTTGCTCTTAAAATGTTGAAAGTCTAAAGGAGCATAAATCTAATCGTGAAACTTTGCTCATGACAGAGACCAAGTCACCAAACGCGTGTGGGAAGACTGAGCCAACTGAGCTAGGGTGACTAGTGGTGCAGATGCTTAACGTAGGATGAACTACTCGGGGAAATTAATCAATAAGAGGAAGAACCCGTATTTACATTTTGTAAAATATATTTATTCGCGATGATTGTTTCCCCATCATAATGCTACTCATCGTTCTTTATATTGCGCAGTCCGGATCGCGTGACAGGAACTCAGGCCGCGAGCCTCTTCTACGTCTCGGGGCTGGACAAGTCGCAAAATAACTGGATGCTCATGAGGGCTATTTACTGGTACTTGGCCAGTGACGTCATGTTCCTCGGTACGCTCATGCGAGTAATACGTCCGGCGCAGTGAGCTGTGTCTAAACCGGCTAAGTAGTGGTAGCCCATGAGGTGCCAGCGATCTTACGCTAAGCTAGGTTTGGGTATTATCGCCTTTATCGAAGTCAAAGAGAATATGTTGTCAAAGAATCCGATTTCATGCACCGGTCACACTGGGATAGCGAAGATTCTGCAATATACTCCTACAGGCGTCTATGACCAGATGCCATCAGGAGCATAAGTCGGAAGACTTGCGAGGGATTCTTGGCTTGATGCGTTACCAACGCGCAATCACTGACATGCGATGGATGCTACTTCTATAGAGCTAGTGCTGGGTAGGGTTGGTTCATGGCTCGGTGACTTGTATAGGCCACCAAGCATGAGTTCTACAGTAGTGCTATGTGGGCGCCAGCTGAGTGGAAATTATAGCGCATGGTGCACACAGGACGATGAAGTAACAGATATGCTTAATGAGAGCTTATGTGCTAACATATGTTTGGGTATCTGTCTTATCTCAGGCTCTTGAGGATGACTCCTTACAAGGAACAAGCTGTCTCAGATTAAAATTGGAGATTAGGTATCTCTCTGAGTAACCTAACACGTAATGGATTTTTTTTATACATGGTATTGGCTACATGCTGGACAGTTGCCCTGAATGAGCAGCATTATTCCGCTGACATGAGCGGATGAAGTCTAACTTTCGAGTAGTACACTACTCAGGAGAGATAAATTCTTATTCCGCTGACATGACGCGGATGAGTCAACTTTCGAGTAGTAACTATCGGAGAGCTAAATTCATTCCGCTGACATGAACGCGGATGAGTCTAATTTCGAGTAGTACATACTCGGAGAGGCTATAAAATTCTCAGTTCCTGTGAATGAGGCGGATGGTCTAACTTTCGAGTAGTACACCTATCGGGAGAGACTATAAACATTCTTCAGCTGACGAGCTGAGAGTTATTCGAATGGGAACGCACTCGGGAAAGACTATAACACTTTTCCAGTGCATGAAGTACAAGTTAATTTTCGAGTAATATATTACTTGGGAAAAGACATATAAATAAGCAATCCGGTGCATGATGACCGACGAGTCTGATTTTGGTAATGTATACTACTCGGGAAAGATATAAACAGCCTTTCAGCTGACATGACGCTGAAGGTCCATATGCGAGTAGATCCTACTCGGCAAGACTATAACATACATTCGACTGAATGAAGTGAAGAGTCCACATACGAGTAGTTCCTGCTCGACAAGATATAATTATATTCGGTTGACATGATAGCGGAAGAGTCTCATATACAGTAGTAATCTACCGGGAAAGACTTCAAGGTTAAGATCTTTGCTTTATGTTTAATTGTCTTCACATTAAGTGCAAAGCGGGGCTCCTAATAGGTGCGCTATTCGGCG
Organism: Oryza meyeriana var. granulata; assembly: GCA_003991445.1. NCBI lineage: Eukaryota > Viridiplantae > Streptophyta > Magnoliopsida > Poales > Poaceae > Oryza > Oryza meyeriana. The sequence goes on from RYFJ01003400.1 coordinate 2,899, forward strand.
CACTATTCCAAATCTACATGGAGCCCTTCATAGCCTCCTGCCAGCTGACATGAAGCAGCACTCGGAAGACTTCGCCGTGGAGGATGAGCTTGGCATCAGCTGTGACTCAACTATGAAGGTCTCAGGGGCTACTGTGGGTGCCATGGGCCGGGTAGTCATGAAAGCATATGGGCCTCGGATAGAGGATGGGCCTAGCCTTGTAATAGAGATATAGCTAGATTCGGCAGACCTCGCCTTGTATAGAAGGAATATACAGTCTAGTCGGGTGCGTTATATCTCTAAGGGAGATCTCTTAGTCGTATCCGATGGGGACTCTACCTTGTAACTGTCCCAGTATATAAGGGGCAGGCGCCCCTGAGGGAGAAGAGCACTCATAAAGCTCAAAGGTGCACACAAGTTCATCAGACACCACCGTATATCCTCAAAGGAATACATACAAACTGGACGTAGGGTATTATCACATTGAGGGCTGAACCAGTATAAATCCTCTGTGTTCCTTTGCAATCCACCGAGTTTACATTCGCCGACTAGCCCATATATTTATTGCGGTGTAAAACATCGACAGGGGCATTCTGCACTGGTGACGGCCGACTATGGCCTTCCCTCTGAATACTTGGAGCCCGGCACCGTCCTGTCTGAGTGCCCATCCCCAGGTACGCACCGATTCGGTGCGACTGCTCGGTCAGGGTCTCGGGTGCCGACTGCCTCGGTCCGAGTCCCGAGTACCAATGACTCGGTACACATGACGGCTGGTGACAGCCCCCCGTGGGCCGCCCCGGCTCGATAAGATGGGTTCCCCGGTCGGCATCGGCGTCTCCCGATGATCGGCCGTCGGCATCGGCTCTTCCGGTCGGATCGGCCTCTCCCGGCGATCGGCCTCTCCTGGTCGCATTGATCTTCTGGCGATCGCTTGTCTCGGTCAGCATCAGCTACCAGCATTAAGAGAGGCGACGGGCACGTCGCTCCAGTCGTCCACACGGCCACGCGTAGGCATCTCTGGTGGCCCCCCGTGGACAACACGACCAAGCAGTCAGAACCTTTTGACTTAGGCGGCAAGGGCGTGCGCCGTCACATCCCACGACTTCGTCGCCGCAGCATACCAACTGTCAGGGCAAGCAGGCGGACATGCAGACAGACGCGACAAGAGTGAGAAGACAAACCATACCTAGCCCTCTTCATGTATCTCTCTCTCGGTTACGGCACTGTGGACTCCCTGATTCTATAAAGGAGGATCCAAGCGACGAGAAAGGAGAGGAAGCTTAAGCATAAGCAACCGCGAAGGCAGAGTTCACAGTAGAGCTGCCCTAGTCGATCAACCCCTCCTAGTCGAGAACTTCTCCCGGTCGAGAACTTTCCCGGTTGAGGCCTTGGTCTTCTACCGCAGCTCGTGTGAGTCTCCTTCGAGTCCGGCGTCGGCAGAGCGGCGGGGCCGGTGAACACTTGTAACACAGCAAAATTCCTCCACATAGCCAAACACAGGAGTAGGGTATTACGCCTCGTGCGGCCCGAACTATATAAATCTCCTGTCTCCTTTGTGCGCCATCGTCGGGATTCGGATGGTTCGTTCCCTAAACGGACGGTCCGAACCTCGCAATTCTCATCCCGAGATCGATCTATCCATTGATCCACCGGACGCTGCATTCGCCTGAGAATACTCCTTGGTCGAATCTCAAAGGGGGGTCTCCTGACTCCGCAGTCGAGGTTTATCCTCCGACAGTAATGAAGAGGGCCCCACTAGCAGTGTTCCACTCTCCGCGCCTCCTCCCCTTAAACCTCGTCAAAACCGCTGCTTCAGAGAATATTTCATTTCTTACCCCTTCCTCCGCTTCCCCTCCTCCGCGCCGCCGCAGCCATGCGACGCGGCGATGCCTCCTCCGCCTCCTCTCGCGCCGCCTATCGCTCACAGTCTCAGCCCTGGCGCGCCTCTATCGCGGCACGAACCTAACGTCCTTGGTCCTAGCCCCTCGCGCCGACAGCCCCGCGAACAGAGTGAGGATGGTCCGGACTATATAATTTGAAATGGCAACAATTTGTACAGTACAGACCGTCCGAATAGGGTGAGGATGGTTCGGACTGTATAATATGAAATAGCAACAATTTGTACAGTGCGGACCGTCCGAACAGCTTGAGGATGGTCTGGACTATACAATGTGAATGGCAATTTGTACGGTTCGGACCGTCCGAACAAGGCGAGGATGGTCCGGACTATATAATGTGTATGGCAACAATTTGTACATTACGGACCGTTCGAAAACGGTGGGGATGGTCCGGACTATATAATGTGAAATGGCTACAATTTGTACAGTGTGGACCGTCGTAACAACTTGAGGATGGTCCGGACTATATAATGTGAAATGGCAATTTTGTACGTTCGGACGTCGAACATGGTGAGGATGGTCGGACTATAAAATGTAAAATGGCAACAATTTATACAGTGCGACGTCTAACAGCTTGAGATGGTCCGGACTAATAACGTGAAATGGCAATTTGTACAGTCCGGACCGTCCGAACAAGGTGAGGATGGTCCGGACTATATAACGTGAAATGGCAACAATTTGTACAGTAGGACCGTCCGAACATGGTGTAGATGGTCTGGACTATATAATGTGAAATGGCAACAATTTGTACAGTGCGGACCGTCCGAACATCTTGAGGATGGTGCGGACTAGATAATGTGAAATGGCAATTTGTACAGTTCGGACCGTCCGAACAGGGTGAGGATGGTCCGGACTATATAATGTGAAATGGCAAAAATTTGTACAGTACGGACCATCCAAGCAAGGTGTGGATGGTCCGGACTGTATAATGTGAAATGGCAACAATTTGTACAGTGCGGACATCGGAACAACTTGAGGATGGTCCGGACTATATAATGTGAAGTGGCAATTTGTACAGTTCGGACCGTCGAACATGGTGAGGATGGTCCGGACTATATAATGTGAAATGGCAACAATTTGTATAGTACGGACCGTCCAAACGTGGTGAGGATGGTCTTGACTATATAATGTGAAATGGCAACAAATTGTACAGTACGGACCATCCGAACAGGATGAGGATGGTCCGGACTATATCTTTTACATGTTGATTTTCTTTTTCATGCCAGAACATGTGTTTGGGTACATCGACTGGATCCCAGAACATCATGAATTCCAATTCTCCTTGCTATAAAAGATCATTGCTGCCACCGAAGATACATTCATGGAGAGGCTTCTTTGCTGCCCATTAGTAATTCTACAGAAGACCAGCCCCCAAAGGGACTATCTGAAGCCATTGTTGTCAGAAAAGGCTTGTCCAGTATTTGTCAAAGGTTTAGTTTTTCTAATTTCCCTAACCATAATGTTAATACTATAAATAATTAGTTATATTCACTTTGCAACTATTTGTTCTGTCAGATCATATGCTAGGTTTCCCCTTTTTTTGCATGGCTTCAGATTGGGACAACAGTTGGCATTCCATTTGCGAAAAGTGTGCAGTGCTTTTGCAAGCGAGGCTCATGCTAAACTAGCCAGGTTAGTTGCTGCCGTCAAATTTCAACTTTTATGTGTTGCCTCCGTTCTTGACCAGCTGAGGAAACTTTGCCATCCCAAAGGTCGACTCCATGTAGTGATTTCTGCTTATTTTAACCAGGTGCTAAAAAACTGTTGTATGCTCGCAGGTTCTTACATCGTTTCCGGACAACAGTACAGGTGTCGAAGGATGAAACCTCGACGGCGGGAGGTCAGGAGACCCCCCTTTGAGATTCGGCCAGGGGAGTTGTTCTCAGGCGAACGCGGCGTCCGGTGGATCGATGGATAGATCGATGCTCGGGATGAGAGATAGTGAGGTTCGGACCGTCTGTTCGGGCGCTACCTGAGGGGCGCTCCCTCGGCCCCGGGACTTGAACGATGTCTGGGGATTGGACAGGGGGATACGGTAGCTTGCTGCTAGGGAACCAATAATTACGCGTAACCTAGCCGCTGCACAGGCGCGGCCCGATTATGCCCCCCAGGGGATGAGACCACCATGAACGCAACACACGGAAAAAGACAAAAGGCATGGAACCAGGAAAGAGATTAAAGATGCTGTTTAGTAAAGGGTATACACATGGGAGCCCCGGCCAGCGCTGAGATTTGAGCAATCCGGCGCTGGCCCGGGCACGCCGTACTTACGGGATGTATTCGCAGATAAGGTTCGTGAAGATGCTTGATGCGCCATGGATTGGGGAGCAGAATCCACCCTCCTGGCCCAGTCTTACCGAGCCCGGTTTCAGAAACACCGATCACCAGGAAGGGTCCTTCCCGCGGGGGGAAGATTTACTTCTCTCCGGTACGTGCGAGGACACAGCGGAGGACAAAGTCCCCGACCTGGAGTGACCGGGCCCAAACCTTACGCTAAAGATAGCACTTAAGGCTCTGCTGGTTATGGGCGAAGTGCGCCGCCTCGCTGAAGAAGTATTCTAGCTTCCGTTATGTGCTCTCCGATCCCGGCTTGACAGGGACCGAACTCAGGCTCGGCTTCCTCGGGAGGGAGCGAGCTCTTGGCATCGGGAGCAGACATGTGCCCGGGACCCGAGGGCCCCGGCTGACATGTGGAAGATATGTGCCTGGGACCCGAGGTCCAGTCCTCCCCTCGTGCGTCGACATCTCCGGGCCTCGCTCGTACTTACACTCCGTCTTTGCCTGTCTTGTACAAAGAGAGATATTTGCATATGTATATGATCATGTTTATATTTTCGTACCTTGGTTTATTGTGTTGTTCGGAGGTTGCTTGTACTCGGGGCCCCATTCCTGGGAACGCCGAGTACGGGGCGCTATCCGACAGTGATAGCCAGCAGCTGCGAACAGCCGTTGGGCCTAAGGCCCCTGTCCGGGCCCTGGTGCAGCCGCCTGCCTCGGGAGCTCGGTCCCCAGGAGCAGCGAATGCGACGGTTGAACGGCCCGGGAAGCCGGTCCCCGGGGGCGCGAGCAATCCGGACGCGAGCCTTGCGGAGCGACGAAGTCCGTACGTTTGGCCCCTTCCGTCTTTCGGATCCGGGGGCCCTCCATGCCCCCGGGCGCCGTTGGCCCAAGGAGCGCTGCGAGGCCGCGAGAACAGACTTTTGACTCGCCGGGTGCCTCTCGTGAACTGGCCCTGACCGGCAGGAGGTTGCCAGGCAGCGAAGCATCTGGCGGCCGGGGAGGAGCTGGCCAGGTCGGGCTCCGCAGCCCTCCCCGGGAACCTAGGCTGTCCACACAAATGGAGGAAGAATACAATTTATGCAATATGTAAGTCGGATGAGGTTACATATCTGGACGTTGCGAGTGGTGGTATGGCTCCGCGAGCACGATCCCGGGGCCGGGAGCGTTGCTCGCCCCCGGGAGCGCTGAGTACCGGGTCGATCCGCCGCGAATTGCCGTAGCGCTCGGATCCCCGAGAGCCCCAGGACCAAGGGGCCACGAGCGACCGAGCGCGAGCCTTGCGGAATCGGTTAAATCCATAGGCTCGACCCCTCCTGTCTTCTGGGTCTAGGGGCCCTCCGTGTCCCCGGGCGAAATTGGCCCAGGGAGCGCTGCGATGCCGCGGGAACAGACTTGACCGGGCACGGGGTCGCCAGGCAGCGGAGCATCCGGCGCCTCGGCAGTTGCCGGGGAGGAGCCGGCCAGGCCGGCCTCCGTAGCCCGCGTCGAGGTTCGGAAAGCCTGCCTAAAACCTGCAAGGAATTGGTCTAATCTGCACATGACGAACTGTGAGAGCATCCAGTTCGTTCCTTCGTCCATCCCATGCTACAAGCCGTGGCGTCAATCACCTCCCGAAGGCATCCTTGTGGTCGCGCCCGTATGGTGGCTGGGTTTTGCGCATAACCCAGCCGCCGTACCGGCGCGGCCCGATGGTACCCCCAAGGGGTGAGACTGCCGCGAACGCAACACACGGAAAAATACGAGAGGAACGAGACCGGGAAGGATATTAAAAACGCTGCTTATGTAAAGTGTATATACCTGGGGCCCCGGCCAGCGCTGAGATTTTAGAGAAATCCGGCGCTGGCCCGGACTCACCGCAACTTACAGGATGTTTATATAGATAGATTCATGAAGATGCTTGATGTGCCTAGGGATGGAGCTCAGACTCGCTTCCCTCGTGAGCCTCGAGACTGGAGAGAGGCATGTGCTCGGGACCCGGGGGCACCTGCTGTCATGCGGAGGATATGTGTCCGGGACCCGGGGGCCCCGGACTGGAATATGGTTTTGATATAAGCCGGGTTCCGGGGGCCCGGGCTTGAATATGGAATGTGAGACGACCTTCCGGACGCATTCTCGCTGGGGCGGTGCTGTCCGGGCTTCGCGCCCTATTCCGGGTGTCGCGTTCCTAGGCTTGCACTCGCCTTGGCGAGGCTACCCTGGTTCGGCCTCCTCGGTGTCAGGCCCAGGGCGCGGATTCGGGAATCCTTGCCTCGGCTCAAATATGTGCCCGGGACCCAGGGGCCCCGGACTGGAATATGGTTTGTATGTATGGTCGATATGTGCCCGGGCACGGGGGCCCAGGTAAGGATATGGACCATATCGGGACGACTTCCCCGGAGCCGCCCTTGTCGAGGCGATGCTGTCCGGGTACTCGTGCCCCATTGAAGCTGTTCCAGATCGGGAGCGGGATTCGGACCGTCCGCTATGGGATCGGATCGTCCGAACTCCTACGATAAGCTCGCCCATCAAGGGCTCGGACCGTCCGCTAAGGGATCGGACCGTCCGAATTTCCTCGATGGGGCTTCGCCTATCGCCGCTCCTGCCGGGACTTCTTGACGCGTTGGGCCAGCTTTTGGACGGCGCGGCACTCCGTGAGGTCGTGCGAGTCCAACTCATGGATGGGGCACCACTTCCGGGCTATGGCTGGCTCGAGACGCTCGGCCAAGCGCTGGACGGCGCGGCACTCCGTGAGGTCGTGCCGGTCCATGTCGTGGAAGGCGCACCACCCTCGAGATATCGCCAGCTTGACATGCCCGGCTGAGCCCTGGACGGCATGGCACTCCGTAAGGTCGTGCCAGCCCGTCTGGTGGAGGGGGCACCACTTCCGGACCGTTGTCGGCGGCGGCGACGCATGTGCGGCCCTTTGCCGCTTGCCGCCGTCATCGCCTCTGCGGGCAACATAGCTCCGGGGGTTGCCCGTAGCCGCCAAGGTGAAGCTCTCGGCTGCCGCCTTGTCCTTCTGGCGCTTCCTCCTGCTCCATCGTAACGCGGAACGTGAGAGCTTGCCATCCTCTCTAGTGCCCCTGCCGGGGGCCTCGGGAGGCGGAGAGGTGCACCGTGGTGGCTTCGCCACCGGGCTAGCATTGCCCGGCGGGGTGTAGCCACCAGACTCCTCGCCGTAAACTCGCAGGTGATGGCCTCCTGCCATGAAACACGCCGGTGTTGGAGACGCCGGCGTACCACTTGCAAAGGAAACTCCCCCTACCTGGCGCGCCAGCTGTCGGAGGATGAAACCTCGATGGCGGGAGGTTAGGAGACCCCCCTTTGAGATTCGGCCAGGGGAGTTGTTCTCAGGCGAACGCGGCGTCCGGTGGATCGATGGATAGATCGATGCTCGGGATGAGAGATAGCGAGGTTCAGACCGTCTGTTTAGGGAACGGACCGTCCGAATCTCGACGATGGCGCACAAAGGGGACAGGAGGATTTATACAGGTTCGGGCCACGCGGAGGCGTAATACCCTACTCCTGTGAGTTTGGCTATGTGGGAGAATGTGGTTTGCTGTGTTACAAGGTGTTCACCGGCCCCGGCCGCTCTGCCGGACGTCGGACTCGAAGGAGACTCACACGAGCTGCGATAGAAGACCAAGGCCTCGACTGGGAGAAGTTCTCGACCGAGAGAAGCTCTCGACCAGGAGAAGTTCTCGACCAGGAGGGGTTGATCGACTAGGGGCAGCTCTACTGTCAACTCTGCCTTCGGTGGTTGCTAATGCTTAAGCCCCCTCTGCCTAAGCTCGAGCTCTGACGAAGCTGAGGCTGTCCTCTAGAATGTGGCATGGATCCTCCTTTTATCGCCAAGGGGAGTCCACAGTGCCGAGATACACGAGAGGGCTAGGTATGGTTTGTCTTCTCACTGTCTTGTCGCCGTCTTGTCGCGCACGTCCGCCTGCTGCTCCCACGCCGGAGTTGGTGCTGCTGCAGGCGGCTAAAGTCGTAAGGATGTGACGGAGCACGCCCCTACCGCCTGGACGTGGAAAAAGGGCGCCTGCATAGTCAAAAGGTTCTGACTACACAGCGAAGGAAGCCTCCATAGTCAAAAGGAGTTTCTGACGGCACAGGAAGCGGGCCCACGGAAGCCAGGCGCGTCACGCCCGGTCACCTTGTCGTTAATGCGGGTAGCTGATGCCGACCGGGAGAAGCCGATCGCCAGAAGGAGTCGATGCCGACCGAGAGAGGCCGATTGCCAGGAGAGGCCGATCCGATTGGAAGGAGCCGATGCCGACCGGGGAGGCCGATCACCGGGAGACGCCGATGCCGACCATCCGGGAGATGCCGATCGCCGGGACAAGCCGATGCTGACCGGGGGAAGCCGATCTTATCGAGGCCGGGAGCGGGCCCACGGGGCGCCGTCACCAGCCGTCACGTGTAGCCTAGTCAGTTGGTACCCGGGACTCGGGACCGAGGCAGTCGGCACCCGGGACCCGGGACCAAGGCAGTCGGCACCCAAGACCGGGACCGAGGCAGTCGGCACTCGGCACTCGGGTGGCGTACCCGGGGATGAGGCACTCGGAACAGGACGGTGCCGGGGCTCCAAGTATTCAGAGGGGAAGGCCATAGTCGGCCATCACCGGTGCAGAAGGTGGCCCCCGGGGAACTGACGTGGCCGAAGACCCACGCGTCCCCGGTGACAGTGGGGACCCCCAGTCCCGTTTCGCCGAAAACAGGGATCTTCTAAAGATAGAGGATGGTTACAAAGAACAAAAACACTGCCTTGTTCATTTGATGGTACAAACCGTTTCAAGGAGCTTTCGCGTAGCGTCAGGTGATTTTTTTTTGCTTATGCAGTTATGCCTATTTAAAGTAACAGCAAATTCATTTCGAGAGGAATATTACAGATCCTTTGGGTAGAAGTAGAACCTACTCCCATTTGTAACAACTAGCTAAATACACATAATTTACTCTTAATTTTATATGTAGCTATCCATTTAGATTTAGTTGCAAAAGTAATAGATTTGTTCCTGGTATTAGTCCATATGGTGACATGGAGGTCCAACTTTCAATTATATCGCTCATAGTCCTCAGCCCCTGGCGCCGGCCTCTATCGCGGCACGAACCCTAACGTCCTTGTCCCAGCCCCTCGAGCCGCACAGCCCCCGGGTCCTCGCCTCCCCCCGGCTCTTCCCCTCGCGCTGCCACTTCGCGTCCCGATCCTCCGGTGACGAGGAGGAGGGGGACGATGACGATCACTGCGACGAAGAGGGGAGCGAGGACGAGTGGGGGGAGGAGGAGGCGGTGGCGGCGAAGCCTCCCAGCGGGAAGACGAAGGAGGAGAAGGTGGGGGAGGCGGCGGAGATAGGGTCAAAGCTCTCATCATAAATGAAACAAAATCCAGTAATCAAAAGAGCTAACAGTGGGATCATTGTACCAAGATTAGATCATGCATTGCATACAATTCTACATCTTAACATGTCAAGTGCCTCTATGATCCAGAACTCGAAGTTTCACAACAATAGGTATCATTTATCACCATCACCATATGGGCAAAGACGATAAACCTCTGCACTGAATCATGATCTCATAACCTCAACTATACCGTATCAATTATAAGTTGCAGCTTGCTAGACATCAAGTTATCTAACGCATCCTTAATCAAAATAAAAGTAAACAGTTGCGTTCAAAGTGCACAATTACCTTATCATTCACATCGCAAAACTTCAACCTCTCCGTGAAGATTGAATCGCCATTGCTCACCATAAACTGATGCGAACCAATCTGCAGGAAGAAGCAACCGTATCCAATCACCCACCAGATCCACGCCCAAACGCAAAACGAAAGCTTGGGAACAGATGGAGCTGACCTGGACGACGGCGAAGACAGGCTCGTAGGGCTTGAAGGGCTTCTCGTCGGCCCCGAGAGGGCCCACCACCTTATACCCTATCTCCGCCGCCGCAGCCACCTTCTCCTCCTCCGTCTTCCCACTGGGAGGCTTCGCCGCCACCGCCTCCTTCTCCCCCCACTCGTCCTCGCTCCCCTCTTCATCGCAGTGATCGTCATCGTCCCCCTCCTCCTCGTCACCGGAGGATCGGGACGCGAAGTGGCAGCGCGAGGGGAAGAGCCGGGGGGAGGCGAGGACGCGGGGGCTATGCGGCGCGAGGGGCTGGGACAAGGACGTTAGGGTTCGTGCCGTGATAGAGGGCGGCGCCAGGGGCTGAGGACTGTGAGCGATGAGGCGGCGCGAGACGAGGCGGAGGAGGCATCGCCGCACCGCCATGGCTGCGGCGGCGGTGGAGGGAGGTGAAGGGGAGGAAGGGGTAGAAATTATAGCTGGCCAAACGGGCGGACCAGGCCGGCACGGCCCGAGGCACGGTCCAGCACGGCCCGTGCCGGCCCGCATGCCTCCCCCCGGCCCAGGCACGGTACACCGAGGTCGTGGGCCGTGCCGTGCCGGCACGGACCATCGGCGGCCCACCGTGCCCGGGCCAGCCCGGTCCGCCGACGCCTGCCGCCGCCCTCCGCCGCCGCCTCCCCGCCTGCGCGCTGCTGCCTCCTCTCGTGCGCGCCTCCCCGGCCTCCGCCGCCTGCCGCTGCCCTCCGCCTGCGCCGAGTCCCGACTCCCGACTGTTCGGACGGTCCGGACCGTACAAATTGAGATTTCACATTATATAGTCAGGACCGTCCGGACCATGTTCGGACGGTCCGAACTGTACAAATTGCTGTTTTGCATTATATAGTCCGGACCATCCTCACCCTGTTCGGACGGTCTGGACTATATCATGTGAAATGGCAATTTTGTTTTGCATTACAAAATATAAGTACTTTTATCTTTTTATCTTTTTACCTATCTTTTTAGAGGAGTGGTAAAAAAATATGAAAAAATGTGAAAACATTATCTGAGATGAGTAAAAAAATATGAGGGTATTTTTTGATGATATTAGAGGAGGAAATTTTTATATTTTTTAAACAAGCAAAATAGAAGAACATATATAGTTATGCAATTTAATTTCTACATAGATATAGGGAAAAAACGCAATGACCTTTATTGATTTTGATATTACACAGCTGCCTCATTAAAAACTCTGTCATGTAAAAACTCAATTTTGAGAAAACCAAGACAAAGAAAAAAGAGTACAGCTAAAGGTCAATACTCAAAAATAAAAGAGATTACTCTAGTTCCTCATTTTGTAGGTAAAGATTTTCGAACTGCTCAGCCAAATCTTGGTTCTCCGTGGTGTGTTGGGCACGTTCCTTAGCAAGCTCCCAGTCTTTAACCGCAAGTAGCATTTCTACCACCTCACTGCGGAGATTTCTTCTTCTCTCCTCAATAATTCTTCCGCAAAGACTGAAGGCCGATTCGGATGATACCGTAGACACAGGCACCGTCAACACATCCCGTGCTAGCTTTGAGAGCACGGGATATTGGGTCTTGTGATCATTCCACCATTGAAGAACGTTGAGATCTTCCTGGTTGATCGAGTCGCTGTCCAAGTAGGTGGACAGCTCAAGAGCTTCAAGCAAAGCGTGTGCAGGACTTGTTGCGGCCGAACTTCCACCACCGGTGTTCGAAGAAGAAGAGGAACCACTCCAAATTCGGCCCCACTGCAATTTCTTCTTACCTGGGACAGGGACGGGTGGGGCTCTTTGCACGCGAACTCCCTGAAACTTAGTTTCATACTTTCAAAATACTTCATACAATTTTGTCTTAGAATCAGAATAATAGTTAGTCTAATCAATATTCATTGCATCCCCAATAAGATTCAAAATATTTAGAAACCCCCGTATTTTACCCCTAGGATCAAGAATAAATGCAAAAGCATACAAGTATGGAATATTCCTCCAGTATTTAAGATAATTTTGTTTCATGTGAAATACTGCAAGTCCTAGTAGTTGGTCATCTTCATATTCTTTTAATAAAGTGGCAATCTCAAAAATTTTATGCAAAATTAAATTAGCAGTTGGATAGTAAACACCAGACAAAGTAACAGTTGCATCATAAAATGTTTCAAGAAAGTAATAAAACCTTTCTACAACATGCCAAGACTGTTCTGTCAGTAGCGGTTGCCCGTCACTGGTAACAACATTCTTGGACAGCAAGAAAACAGTTAGTATATCTTTGTAAGGCAAGACATGTTTCAACATTAAATAAGTCGAGTTCCACCGATGGTCCGCATCCATTTAGAACTTGCGTGGACGCTTGTCCGAAGCGATGCAGAATCGCTTGAAGGTCGCAAGTCGAGGATTGGAACCATTCAGCCATGTTATGACTTCACGGATAGAATCGAGATATACAGTTATTCTTTTAAAACCGGATTTAACTATAAGATTAATAACATGGCAAGCACAACGTTGATGTAAAAGAAATGATTCAGCATAAGCATTGAATAAAGGCTGCAAAATTTCCATTGCTTTGGAATTTGCAGCTGCATTATCTAGAGTTACTGCAAATATTTTATTTGTGATGCCAAAATCCTCACAAACTCTAGAAATTCGTTCAGCAATATTTTCTGCATTATGTGAAACATCAATTAATTTTAAAGCTATTACTCTTTTTTGTAGCTCCCATTCATCATCAACATAATGAGCAACTACACTAATATAGTCTTCCTTAGCCCTACCACTCCAAATATCAGATGTGATACTAATAGAAAATGTGCAAGTAGCAAATAATTGTTTAATATTATCCCGGCCTTGGTTGTAAACATTCACCAAGTCCCGGGTTGTAGTTTGTCTACTAACAGCTTGAAACCTAGGACTATGAGCAATTTTAATGTAAGTCTCAAATGCAGGAGACTCACCAAAGTTTAGGGGTAGATCCTGTCTAGCAATTAAACGGGTAAGGGAATCTCGTGCTACCTGAGGATTATACTCCCATGAACGTACCGTACCGTCCGGATTGAGTACCAGTTGCTGCTGTCTTAGCTGGTAACCTTGCTTCTTCGCACACGCCTCAGCATGCCACCTCAAATGCCCTGTTCCACCAGAAGATTTTCCAGAGAGTTTAGTTTTACAAATTTTACATTTTGCGTAAGTTACCTCCCTTCCATCCGCGGCGGTCTCCTTGATCTCATCAAAATGTTGCCAGGCGGAGGAAGTTCTTGATCTCTTTGAGCCGGTTGCCGTTGATAGGCTCCCGCTCGTAGTTCCAGATCCTTCTGAAGCCGCATGTATTTCCTCCGGATGTTCTTGCGGTGTAGGAGCTGACCCAGAGTCGTCTCCTTTCGACATCGACAGATAGCTCGGGTCGAAGTCGCTCAGTTGGAACGTCGGGCAGTTCGGATCCATCCTGCAATATAAATTGAGAAAATTAGTATTAAAAAAATAGTAGGAATAAAGAAGAAAATTTAGGATTTTTTTTACCTTGCAGGAGCACCGGAGGCTGCAGCTATTACCTATGAGAATGTAGGAAATTTTTGAATTTTAGACAAAATTTTGTCTAAATCAAAAATTTTGAGCAAAGAGAGCAAAAGAGAGGAGAATAGAGCACAAGAGGAGAGATTGGGAGGTTTGGATGAGCAAAAATGTGGCTGGGGGTTCCTCTATTTATAGGAAAAAATTTCACAATTTTTCGGATTTTTTGATATTTTTTCGGATTTTTTTGTCCTGCAACGGCTAGATTTTGAATCTAGCCGTTATTTCGGAAAATTTTTTTATTTTTATATTTATTTATTAAAAGATTTACAAAAGTAGATTTTTGTTTGAAAGAATGACAAAAATAGACTCCTAACGCCCTCTGGGAGGGCGATGTTAATAAATCGCCCTTCTAGAGGGCGATTTGATGACGTGGCTAACGGCCGTCGGCCCCCCGGCGGACGGCCGTCAGCCCCCCGGCGGACGGCCGTCAGCCATTTTGCAGGCAGGGCCTGGATTGCCAAAAACCGCCCTCACAGAGGGCGGCAAGGGGGCCACCTGCAAAATGCGACCCTCCCCCGCGCCCTCGGCCGCGCCCCTCGCCCGTGCCCTTGCCCGCCACCCGCGCCCTTGGCCGCGCCCTCGCCTGTGGCCGCGCCCGCGCCCTCGCCCGTGCCCGTGTCCGCGTCCGCGCCCCTCGCCCGTGCCCGCGCCCGCACCATTTTTCAGGCGGGCCCCTTGCCGCCCTCTGAGAGGGCGGCTTTTGGGATGCAGGGGGGCTCTGCAAAATGGCTGACGGCCGTCCGCCGGAGGGGCAACGGCCGTCAGCCACGTCATTAAATTGCCCTCTGGAAGGGCGATTTATTAAAATCGCCCTCACAGAAGGCGTTAGGAGTCTATTTTTGTCATTCTTCCAAACAAAAATCTATTTTTGTAAATCTTTTAATAAATAAATATAAAAATAAAAAATTTTCGTTATTTCGGACCATTGGGACACGTGTCAATTTTCCACTGGGCCAACGAGGTCGATTACTGTACCAAACGGTCATATTTGTCCAACGGGCAGATGTCCTCCGCCTCGGCCTCCTCCCGACGCCTCCTCCCGGCCGCCTCCAGTCCCGCCCGCCTCCTCGGCTCCTCCGCCTCCTCCCTCGGCCTGCTCCCTACTCCCACCGCCGCCTTCCGCCGGCCTCGGCCTCTTCCCTCGGGGAGGCGCGCAGGAGGGCAGCGGAGGCCGAGGCCAGCGGGAGGCGCGCAGGAGGAGAGGGCGGCGGCGCAGAGGCGAGGCCAGGGAGGCGTCGGGAGGGGGCGGCGGGGAGGAGGCGGCGGGAGGAGGGAGGAGGCGGAGGAGCCGAGGAGGCGGGCGGGAGGAGGGAGGAGGCCGAGGGCCCGAGGCCGGTGGGAGGCGGCAGCGGCCTCGCCTCGGCGCCGCCGCCCTCTCCTCCTGCGCGCCTCCCGCCGGCCTCAGCCTCCGCCGCCCTCCTCTCCCTCCCACCGCCTCCTCCCGGCCGACGCCCGCCTCCTCAAGCGCCCGCCTCCTCCCGGCTGAAGCCTCCCCGGCCTCGGCCGCCGATGCCTGCCTCGGCCTCCGCCGGCCGCAGACGCCTGCCACGGCGGCGCGGCCTCCGCCGCCGCCCTTCGGGCGGGCCGTGCCGGCCCGTGCCCGTGCCGGCCCGTGCCCGTGCCGTGCCGGCCCGCTACAGTCCACGCGCCGTGCCGGCACGGCCCACGGCCAACCGTGCCGGGCCGGGCAAGGTTACTGTAGCACCATGCCCAGGCCTGCCCGATGGGGCACGGCCCATTTGGACATCTCTAGTAGAAATGGAAATATTCTCTGAAGCAGCGGTTTTGACGAGGGTTTAAGGGGAGGAGGCGCGGAGAGTGACACTGCCAGTGGGCCCTCTTCATTACGTATCGGGAAGAAACATCAAATCTTCGCGTTCTAGTGGTGAAGCGTAATACGTCGGAACATAACATGTACTCTCCAGGGTTCACGATATATCGTTGGGAATTTCAACCCCATCGAGACGTCAAAACCTAAGAAATTTCAACCAATTTTTATCGAATTTACAATTTCAAAATTAAATTTCTCAAAAGCCATTGGAATTACCCCTCGAGATCGACTTTCAGACCGGTTCAAAATTTTACGATTTTGGATCCGTTTTTGTCAAGATTGTAAACCCTCAAATCCTCGATTTGCGGCATCCGTTGCCTCCTTTCTGCACTTTTTGTTTCAATAGAAGAATCCTTCATCAGCATACAAGACTGTAAAAATTGCAGAAATTGTACTATCCATATGAAACAAACCGTACAGTCGATTGTCTAAAAAAACTATTCAGCCTATCATCATATAGTAGTTGTTTTCAGGGAAAAATAAAAATACTGTAGTATTTATTTTCAGGGAAAAATAAAGGAGAATATATCTTATAGATTTAAGCTTTTCGTACGCACACCGTATATCAAATAACAAATATCACAAAAATTTCTAGAAAAATTTGTACATGTACTTTCAATAGTATTACACCTTCAAATACATTATATTTTAGATGTAAAAAAATCTAACAGTTTTAAGAGTATAAATTTGAATTTGAAGATAAGACTTTATATATAGGTATAGTATTATTGGAAGTACATGTATAATTTTTTTTTAGAATTTTTATGATATTTGTTAGTTGTTGTGCACGGGAAAACTTGTGTGTATAGGATTCGTTCCAAAAATAAAGTGCATTTTGTATTGGTCCATAAAAGTGAAATTCATTCTCTATTTGTCACTGTTTCTTGTAACATTATCTATGATTAAGACATTAGATAGTAAGTTTTTCAAAAGAAAACATTGATAGTAAGTTTCAAGTTCAAACTAGAATCTAACTGAGAAACTGAAGCGGGTCGTATAGATGATGATCAGCAGCATTTGTTCTTTCCAATCTCAACAAGCATGGCCATCAGAGCCTCACACATCTGAGTGGCATCCGCCTCGGTACGATCCTTCCTCAGCGTGGAGTGCACCATCCACGCATGGTCCAGCCTCCTCTCTGGCCTCAACACCACCGCGCCGGGCACCTCGGCGTCGCGCCGCGTCACCAGCCCGTCCCTCCTGTCGCCGTAGCGCAGCCTCAGGTGAAGCGCGCTGATGGCCATGGCTGCCGACGCAGGCACGACCATGGGGAGCTTCAGAGAGGCGAGCACCGATTCAGCGTACTCGGGTGCAGACAAGAACCATGGCAACAGGAGCCATGGGAGGAGGTCGGCTTGGGCGACGCGTGACAATGACGCGAGCATCGTCGGGGCAGTGCTGGCTTCGGTGTGGAAGGAGATGATCGGCAGGCAGCTTGTGGTTGGAGATGAAGTCCCTTCTCTTGTCATATGTGAGATCCTCCAAGGTCCTTATATCACCCTGCAATTGTTTACTTGTTAAGAATATCATATGAAATGGACAAGGCATGAATAAACAATGTCATTGTATGAACAATTCATAAAGGATTGATCTTGATTAGGTAACACTGGGACAAGGACGTTATGGTTCGTGCTGCGATAGAGGCCGGCGCCAGGGGTTGAGGACTGTGAGCGATGAGGCGGCGCGAGAGGAGGCGGAGGAGGCATCACCGCGTCGCCATGGCTGCGGCGGCGGCGGAGGGAGGTGAAGCGGAGGAAGGGGTAGAAAAGGAAATATTCTCTGAAGCAGCGGTTTTGACGAGGGTTTAAGGGGAGGAGGCACGGAGAGTGACACTGCCGGTGGGCCCTCTTCATTACTGTCGGAGGATGAAACCTCGACTGCGGGAGGTCAGGAGACCCCCCTTTGAGATTCGGCCAGGGGAGTAGTTCTCAGGCGAATGCGGCGTCCGGTGGATCAATGGATAGATCGATGCTCGGGATGAGAGATAGCGAGGTTCGGACCGCCCGTTTAGGGAACGGACCGTCCGAATCCCGATGATGGTGCACAAAGGAGACAGGAGGATTTGTACAGGTTCAGGCCGCACGGAGGCGTAATACCCTATTCCTGTGTGTTTGGCTACGTGGAGGAATGTGGTTTGCTGTGTTACAAGGTGTTCACCGGCCCCGGCCGCTCTGCCGGACGCCGGACTCGAAGGAGACTCACACGAGCTGCGGTAGAAGACCATGGCCTCGACTGGGAGAAGTTCTCGACCGGGAGAAGCTCTCGACCGGGAGAAGTTCTCGACCAGGAGGGGTTGATCGACTAGGGGCAGCTCTACTATGAACTCTGCCTTCGGCGATAGCTTATGCTTAAGCTTCCTCTCCTTTTCCTCGTTGGCTTGGATCCTCCTTTATAGAATCAGGGGAGTCCACAGTGCCGGTACACCGAGAGAGAGATACATGAGAGGGCTAGGAATGGTTTGTCTTCTCACTGTCTTGTCGCCGTCTTGTCTTGCACGTCCGCCTGTTGCGCCCTGACAGAGTTGGTATGCTGCGGGCGACGAAGTCGTGGGGATGTGACGGCGCACGCCCTTGCCGCTGATGTCAAAAGGTTCTGACTGCTTGGTCGTGTTGTCCACGGGGGGCCACCAGGAGACGCCTACGCGTGGCCGTGCGGACGACTGGAGCGACGTGCCCGTCGCCTCGTCATTAATGCTGGTAGCTGATGCCGACCGGGAGAAGCCGATCGCCAGAAGGAGTCGATGCCGACCGGGAGAGGCCGATCTGACCGGAAGGAGCCAATGCCGACCAGGGAGGCCGATCATCGGGAGACGCCGATGCCGACCGGGGGAAGCCGATCTTATCGAGGCTGGGAGCGGGCCCATAGGGGGCCATCACTAGCCGTCATGTGTAGCCGAGTCAGTTGGTACTCGGGACTCGGGACCGAGGCAGTCGGCACCCGAGACCTGGGACCGAGGCAGTCGGCACCCGAGACTCGGGTGGCGTACCCGGGGATGGGGCACTCGGGACAGGACGGTGCCGGGGCTCCAAGTATTCAGAGGGGAAGGCCATAGTCGGCCGTCACCAGTGCAAAAGGTGGCCCCAGGGGAACTGACGTGGCCGAAGACCCACGCGTCCCCGGCAACTGTGGGGACCCCCACTCCCGTCTCGCCGACAATTACGTATCGGGAAGAAACATCAAATCTTCGCGTTCTAGTGGTGAAGCGTAATACGTCGGAACATAACGCGTACTCTCTAGGGTTCACGATATATCGTTGGGAATTTCGACCCCATCGAGATGTCAAAACCTAAGAAATTTCAACCAATTTTGATCGAATTTACAATTTCAAAATTAAATTTCTCAAAAGCCATTGGAATTACCCCTCGAGATTGACTTTCAGACCGGTTCAAAATTTTATGATTTTGGATCCGTTTTTGTCAAGATTGTAAACCCTCAAATCCTCGATTTGCGGCATCCGTTGCCTCCTTTCCGTACTTTTTGTTTCGATAGAAGAATCTTTCATCAGCATACAAGACTGTAAAAATTGCAGAAATTGTACGATCCATATGAAACAAACCGTACAGTCTGTCATCTAAAAAAACTATTCAGCCTATCATCATATAGTAGTTGTTTTTAGGGAAAAATAAAAATACTGTAGTATTTATTTTCAGGGAAACATAAAGGAGAATATATCCTATAGATTTAAGCTTTTCGTACGCACACCGTATATCAAATAACAAATATCACAAAAATTTCTAGAAAAATTTGTACATGTACTTTCAATAGTATTACACCTTCAAATTCAATATATTTTAGTTGTAAAAAAAATCTAACAGTTTCAAGAGTATAAATTTGAATTTGAAGATAAGACTTTATATATAGGTATAGTATTATTGGAAGTACATGTATAATTTTTTTTTAGAATTTTTATGATATTTGTTAGTTGTTGTGCACGGGAAAACTTGTGTGTATAGGATTCGTTCCCAAAATAAAGAGCATTTTGTATTGGTCCTTAAAAGTGAAATTCATTCTCTATTTGTCACTGTTTCTTGTAACATTATCTATGATTAAGACATTAGATAGTAAGTTTTTCAAAAGAAAACATTGATAGTAAGTTTCAAGTTCAAACTAGAATCTAACTAAGAAACTGAAGTGGGTCGTATAGATGATGATCATCAACATTTCTTCTTTCCAATCTCAACAAGCATGGCCATCAAAGCCTCACACATCTGAGTGGCATCCGCCTCGGTACGATCCTTCCTCAGCGTGGAGTGCACCATCCACGCATGGTCCAGCCTCCTCTCCGGCCTCACCACCACCGAGCCGGGCACCTCGGCGTCGCGCCGCGTCACTAGCCCGTCGCTCCTGTCGCCGTAACGCAGCCTCAGGTGAAGCGCGCTGATGGCCATGGCTGCCGACGCAGGCACGACCACGGGGAGCTTCAGAGTGGCGAGCACCGATTCGGCGTACTCGGGTGCAGACAAGAACCATGGCAATGGGAGCCATGGGAGGAGCTCGGCTTGGGCGACGCGTGACAATGACGCGAGCATCGTCGGGGCAGTGATGGCTTCGGTGTGGAAGGAGATGATCGGCAGCTCATCGACAGGCAGCTTGTGGTTGGAGATGAAGTCCCTTCTCTTGTCATATGTAAGATCCTCCAAGGCCCTTATATCACCCTGCAGTTGTTTACTTGTTAGGAATATCATATGAAATGGACAAGGCATGAATAAACAATGTCATTGTATGAACAATTCATAAAGGATTGATCTTGATTAGGTAACACAGAGACCAGGATAATGAGGACCTTGATGAGTTTGCATATGATGAATTCCACGATCTTCCTTGTCGCCTTGTCAGCAAGCTGGCCTTCCCGAAGGATGTCAGAAGCTACCGGGGTGCCACCATATGGGCTCTGAACCAATGCCAGTCCGGCAACCTTGCCCTTGAGTTCAGACCAGTACAATGAAAGCGCCGCAGCCGCATCAACTCCACCCTTGCTATGTCCCAGGAGCAACACCTGTTTACCAGAACTCCAGTAGAGCTCTTCAATGTATAGTTTCAGTTCCCGCGCATTTTTCTCCACTGATGCCTGAGTGAAGTGAAAGGTGATACAGGGACAAACAGATAGGAACACAAAAATCTAGTGCTTGACAAACATGAGAAAAGCCTTGCATGCACCCTTGTTGAGCTCAGTTACCTCACTATGAATCCTTGCAATATGGCAAGTAAGCCCCATCTTCGAAAAGATTCTTTTAGTACTGATAAAGCAGAGTGGACTGTGATTACTAAAAAGTCCTGCATAAGGGCAGATGAATTTTAAGCTAGTCATTTTAAGATTATGTGCAAAATGATAAAGATGCCTTACCAAGGATGAATAAGTAAACCAGTGTGCTAGGCAGATAATGCATACCATTTCTGAAACATTAAGCCTCTTTTAGTATCATTGGTCTTTGCGTGAACTGATAATTATTGAAAGTTGGACCTCCATATCACCATATGGACTAATACCAGGAACAAATCTGTTACTTTCGCAACTAAATCTAAATGGATAGCTACATATAAAATTAAGAGTAAATTATGTGTATTTAGCTAGTTGTTACAAATGGGAGTAGTTTCTACTTCTACACAAAGGATCTGTAATATTCCTCTCGAAATGAATTTGCTGTTACTTTAAATAGGCTTAACTGCATAAGCGAAAAAAAAATCACCTGACGCTACGCAAAAGCTCCTTGAAACGGTTTGTACCATCAAGTGAACAAGGCAGTGTTTTTGTTCATTGTAACCATCCTATATCTTTAGAAGATCCCTGTACTGTTGTCCAGAAACGATGTAAGAACCTGCGAGCATACAACAGTTTTTTAGCACCTGGTTAAAATAAGCAGAAATCACTACATGGAGTCGACCTCTGGGATGGCAAAGTTTCCTCAGCTGGTCAAGAACGGAGGCAACACATAAAAGTCGGAACTTTGACGGCAGCAACTAACCTGGCTAGTTTAGCATGAGCCTCGCTTGCAAAAGCACTGCACACTTTTCGCAAATGGAATGCCAACTGTTGTCCCAATCTGAAGCCATGCAAAAAAAGGGGAAACCTAGCATATGATCTGACAGAACAAATAGTTGCAAAGTGAATATAACTAATTATTTATAGTATTAACATTATGGTTAGGGAAATTAGAAAAACTAACCTTTGACAAATACTGGACAAGCCTTTTCTGACAACAATGGCTTCAGATAGTCCCTTTGGGGGCTGGTCTTCTGTAGAATTACTAATGGGCAGCAAAGAAGCCTCTCCATGAATGTATCTTTCGGTGGCAGGCAATGATCTTTTATAGCAAGGAGAATTGGAATTCATGATGTTCTGGGATCTAGTCGATGTACCCAAACACATGTTCTGGCATGAAAAAGAAAATCAACATGTAAAAGATATAGTCCGGACCATCCTCACCCTGTTCAGATGGTCCGTACTGTACAAATTGTTGCCATTTCACATTATATAGTCCGGACCATCTGTCACGCCCAGAATTTCCATCCAAAATTCTGGAGTTTTATTGTGTGTAAACCCTCGTCCAGGAATCAACCGAGGCACACATGACAAAATTGATAATCAAAGTAATTGTTTACACAGCGTACGCATTTATTACAGAGGTGAATGGTACCTCTCAATTAATAAAGTTCTAACAGCGGATAAATAAACAACAGCGTGACAATTCCCACTCCACGCACTTGACTGGGCTCCCTCTTAGTCCTCCAGGTAATCCTCTTCACTGTAGTCCTCCTCTGAATGATTGTTGATTGCAAGGTGAGCATATGACATACTCCGCAAGACACACAGCAAATATGCAAGTGCACGGAATAACAAAGGACGGCATAATACGGCTCAAGTTTGCGTAAAAGCAAGTAATAAAACATTTGAGAGAGTAATAAAACATTAGTTAAGTAGCAGTATTAATCAACACTATACCGCTCACCAAAACGGCATAGGCCCAACCACTCCAACCTGGAGCTACACATGTTCCATTGTTCAAACATCCAATTTTAGATAATGTGGGACTAATCACAGAAAACATTGCTAGGCTTGCCCTTAACCGTGGGCACGGCTATTCGAATAGTTCTTACTCTGGCCAGAGGTGTACCAATTTACCCACAAGACACCACTCCCTAGCACATCACTGTGCCCCTTAATACCACCACGGTATCTCGGACAGAAGTCGTGACAGGATTATTCATGTAACTCACCCAATAGGAGAGCCTCCCGCCGAACCTCCGGTCTCCGGTAGGGGTGATCAATGCCCTCCCCGCAAGATGGCTCGACGCCCAAATGCATGGACTTATTGTCACTGCCATGTGTGGACTTATACCAGCCACAAACACGCCCTGGTGCCTCCTATTGAACTCGTCACACTTCAACCTCCTGCTAGCTCATACTAGCTTGTGGTTAGCACGAATAATGCTTCGCAACAAATAGTCCGCGAACCAGTCCTTAACTGTCATGAGCACCACTAGCAACAACACCAACCCTGGTGCTCACAACCCACCTTTTAGTCAAGTTTTAGTGGACCATTAAGTTGTCCTCGCACGACCATGTCGCACAGGATTTATCATTTCATGTGACTGAGTGATAGTATAGAAATTAATGTGACATCCCAGAAGTTATGCTATTATTTGCTAAGCATGGCTAAGCAGAGTCCTAAAG
This sequence comes from Oryza meyeriana var. granulata, assembly GCA_003991445.1. NCBI lineage: Eukaryota > Viridiplantae > Streptophyta > Magnoliopsida > Poales > Poaceae > Oryza > Oryza meyeriana. The sequence goes on from RYFJ01003400.1 coordinate 25,943, forward strand.
TTATTCTAGCTAACCAGTAAATAAAGGTAGCTAGTCAAGATTATCCCATAGGTACAAGGTCAAGTAATCAATTCAAAAGGGCCATAACAAAGGTTAGGGTTTCCCTGTCCCGATGACATTCCAAAATAAATGCAACGTTGAAGGAAAACATAGCTTTAATCATAGGATCAATATGTTCAATGAGAAAGAGGAATCCATGTGACTTGCCTTGCAGCTCCCCACAGTCTTCGACACCTGCTTCGACAAACTGCGTCACTTCCTGAACGTCGGTAGCTATAGGCAAATAACAAAACAGCAAAAACAGTACATCAACACACATGAACAGTACAATATTATATTTTTAATGGATAGTTCATGATTTTTAGAGAAATTAGAGACTTGAACGACCTCAAACCGAGTTCGTATGAATTAGTTATGATTTTTAGAAGTTTTAACCATTTCAGCCTATTTAAAAGAATTAACCGATTTATTGCGTCATTAATTGAATTATTTTTTGTTCTGGAAAAGGGGTTTACGACGCCACAGGAGGGAGGAGGCTCTCGGCTGACCAGTGGGGCCCACTGGCGGCGAGAGGAAGAGGCTGGTCCAAGGTGAACCGAGTCCACCGCGGTCCACGGGACAGATCTGACGGCTAGGGCTCTAGGGTTTGGATCGGACGGGTGGGATCTAACCGATAAGATCCGACGGCTCACATCGATCCCGAAAGGATCAGCCTACGGCAGCGAGATGGCGCCGAGTTGGCGCCCACATCGGCGACCACGGCGATGGCCACAGCGACGGCGGCGACGGCGGTGGCGCTAAACCCGATGGTCAACGGCTAACGGCGGCACGGCGACGCACGGGGAGAGCGGGAAAGGGTAAAGGGGGTCGAGGCGATCGTTACCGAGGGTGAAACGGCGAAGGACGATGACGGAGACGGCCAGTGGCGAGCTCGAGGCGGTGGAGGGCTTCGGGTCTTCGTCGACGGCGGCGTTCCGGCGGTTCTCGAGGGCTGGGAAGCGGTGGCCTGGCTTCAGCGGCGTCCGGCGAACCTAACCGAGGAGGCGGCGGGCTTCAACAGCGGCTGAGGCGACGGCGGCGCGCAACCGAAACTCGGCGGCGGCAACGGAGCAAGCGCACGGCGCGGGGAGGTGGCTAGGGTTGGCTAGAGCTCGATCCAAGGGCGAAAACTAGCCTAGGGGTTCCGGGGTCGCTATTTAAGGCGAAGAGAAGAGGACTCCAGCTCGGATGCGGCAGTTTTTCCGGCGGCGACGAGAGAGAGAGAGGACCGACTCGGGAAACTTCGGGGCTCCGCTCCACGCGTGATTGTACTCCGGTTTTCTTGGGGATTTGGTAGAGGCGGACAAGGGCTTGATTTCCCCTCAACGGATTTGGAGAGAACTGGTCCGAGGCGAACGGATTTGCCGAGATCCGCGGCGGCGGCGGTCAGGTGCTACAGTGCCTTCGGGCACCAGGAAGACGACGACGACCCCGACAGGCAGGTCCCACCTGTCGGCGACTGCGGCGGCGGGGCACGGGCTTGGACGAGGGCACGGGCACGGGCGAGAGGGCGCGGGCATGGGCACTGGAGAGGGCTGCGCACAGCAATGGGCCGACAATTGGCCCAGCGACAACGAAAGGGGTTATAAAACCTTTTCTTTTTATTTTACTACTGTGAGCTTATTAGTTTTGCCCAAAATGTTTCCCCTAATCAATTAATTCCCAGAAAATTCCAGAAATTAAATAATTAGCCAAAAATTTTATAAAATTATTTTCCAGCCCATTTTACTTCAGACTTTTCCCTGATTTTATTCTTTTCACTCATTGACACTTTTAATTCAATTTCTAAAAATTCCTTTTCTGCACAATATTTTATACAGGGAAAATTTCAGGGTGTTACACCATCCTCACCATGTTTGGACGGTCCGTACTATACAAATTGTTGCCATTTCACATTATATAGTCCGGACCATCCTCACCTTGTTCGGACGGTCCGTACTGTACAAATTGTTGCCATTTCACATTATATAGTCCGGACCATCCTCACCCTGTTCGGACGGTCCGTACTGTACAAATTGTTGCCATTTCACATTATATAGTCCGGACCATCCTCAAGATGTTAGGACGGTCCGCACTGTACAAAATGTTGCCATTTCACATTATATAGTCCGGACCGTCCTCACCCTTTTCGGACGGTCCGTAATGTACAAATTGTTGCCCTTTCATATTATATAGTCCGGACCATCCTCACCTTGTTCGGACGGTCCGAACCGTACAAATTGCCATTTCACATTGTATAGTCCGGGCCATCCTCAAGCTGTTCGGACGGTCCGCACTGTACAAATTGTTGCGATTTCACATTATACAGTCCGGACCATCTTCACCCTGTTCGGACGGTCTGTACTGTACAAATTGTTGCCATTTCACATTATATAGTCCGGACGATCCTCACTCTATTCGGATGGTCCGTACTGTACAAATTGTTGCCATTCCACGTTATATAGTCCGGACCAGGACGCGGGGGCTGTGCAGCGCGAGGGGCTGGGACAAGGACGTTAGGGTTCGTGCCGCGATAGAGGCCGGCGCCAGGGGCTGAGGACTGTGAGCGATGAGGCGGCGCGAGAGGAGACGGAGGAGGCATCGCCGCGTCGCCATGGCTGCGGCGGCGGCGGAGGGAGGTGAAGGGGAGGAAGGGGTAGAAATGGAAATATTCTCTGAAGCAGCAGTTTTGACGAGGGTTTAAGGGGAGGAGGCGCGGAGAGTGACACTGCCAGTCGGCCCTCTTCATTACGTATCGGGAAGAAACATCAAATCTTCGGGTTCTAGTGGTGAAGCGTAATACGTCGGAACATAAAGCGTACTCTCCATAGTTCACGATATATCGTTGGGAATTTCGACCCCATCGAGTTGTCAAAACCTAAGAAATTTCAACCAATTTTGATCGAATTTACAATTTCAAAATTAAATTTCTCAAAAGCCATTGGAATTACCCCTCGAGATTGACTTTCAGACCGGTTCAAAATTTTACGATTTTGGATCCGTTTTTGTCAAGATTGTAAACCCTCAAATCCTCGATTTGCGGCATCCGTTGCCTCCTTTCCGTACTTTTTGTTTCGATAGAAGAATCTTTCATCAGCATACAAGACTGTAAAAGTTGCAGAAATTGTACGATCCATATGAAACAAACCGTACAGTCTATCGTCTAAAAAAACTATTCAGCCTATCATCATATAGTAGTTGTTTTCAGGGAAAAAAAATACTGTAGTATTTATTTTCAGGGAAAAATAAAGGAGAATATATCCTATAGATTTATGCTTTTCGTACGCACACCGTATATCAAATAACAAATATCACAAAAATTTCTAGAAAAATTTGTACATGTACTTTCAAAAGTATTACACCTTCAAATTCATTATATTTTAGTTGTAAAAAAAATCTAACAGTTTTAAGAGTATAAATTTGAATTTGAAGATAAGACTTTATATATAGGTATAATATTATTGGAACTACATGTATAATTTTTTTTTAGAATTTTTATGATATTTGTTAGTTGTTGTGCACGGGAAAACTTGTGTGTATAGGATTCGTTCCCAAAATAAAGAGCATTTTGTATTGGTCCTTAAAAGTGAAATTCATTCTCTATTTTGCTCTGTAATGTCTCTTCTTCTGAAAGAAAGCATATAATAGCAGCTAAAACAGAGTGGTGTCAGTTTTGCAAATATGGATATGAGTAGGCCTGATATCCTCTAGAATATCAGATGGATATCGCGCTTTCAATTCTTGTTTTGATATCCTGATATTCTTATTACTCCATCATATTACTACTATGTATATATCATCATATTTTAGTTATATTAGCAGGCATTTACAGTTTCAGTTCAGATTTCTAACCAAATGGGAACCAAACTTTCAGCTTCATTATGCATGTCTGGAACAGTATAAATGGCACTGATGCACCAGAAGACATTCAAGGAGGTACGCCAGTAAATGCAAAAAGAAAATGGAAAGTCAGTTATCTTTGTAACTACAAGATATGATCCACATCAGAATATCCAAAGTTCCTAACTAGTCAAGACATTGGCATTGTGTGAGAAAGCATAGCTTGAGTAGCCCGTGCACAAAATGTGGATACATAGACAAGAGCGTCAGATTTTGGCTCTTTCAATTTGTGAATGAGAATAAGCCACAGCATGCGCATCAAGATTTGATTGAAGGACATCATGTAGGACTGCCCTCGAAAGTGTCAACATAAACACAAGAAAGCCATGTCCTTGATTATTTGCCTTAATTTAAGCAGCAACAGCAGCAGCCTCTGACTTATCAATTCCTTCAATATTGGTTATTCTCAGCTTTGTCAACTCCTGAAAATTGTCAGGGCATAAAGTAACTATGTTACTATGTAATGCAGGGAATACGATCAATAGTAGCATCTTTTATTTTATGAACACAAAATAATGAAAACAACTGATATGAAATTACCTGACGATGGCCCTTTGTTCGGCGGTAATTTTTTCTTCTTTTCTTCTTGAATATAATAACTTTTGCATCTAGGGCCTGAAAAACCAACATCAAGAATATTTGAGTCAGAAAATGTGTTATAGTGTCTTGCAACATGAACAAATTGAACACAAAGCTGGTGAAAGGTCTTTGTTATCAAATGTTTCTTTACACATTAGGGCAGATGGATGTCAGGAAAATCCAGAAGTAAAAGTAGCAGAAATTAACCCCCATATGTATTTCATGATATAGCTTATAATCATTTCATTTTAGTTAATTTTGGTAGTTTGGAGGGACCATGTGAAGTAGCATTTCTACCACCTCACCGTGGAGATTTCTTCTTCTCTCCTCAATAATTCTTCCGCAAAGACTGAAGGCCGATTCGGATGATACCGTAGACACAGGCACCGTGAACACATCCCGTGCTAGCTTTGAGAGCACGGGATATTGGGTCTTGTGATCATTCCACCATTGAAGAACGTTGAGATCTTCCTGGTTGATCGAGTCGCTCTCCAAGTAGGTGGACCGCTCAAGAGCTTCAAGCGAAGCGTGTGCAGGACTTGCTGCAGCCGAACTTCCACCACCGGTGCTCGAAGAAGAAGAGGAACCACTCCAAATTTGGCCCCACTGCAATTTCTTCTTACTTGGGACAGGGACAGGTGGGGCTCTTTGCACGCGAACTCCCTAAAACATAGTTTCATACTTTCGAAATACTTCATACAATTTTGTCTTAGAATCAGAATAAAAGTTAGTGTAATCAATATTCATTGCATCCCCAATAAGATTCAAAATATTTAGAAACCCCCGTATTTTACCACTAGGATCAAGAATAAATGCAAAAGCATACAAGTATGGAATATTCCTCCAGTATTTAAGATATTTTTGTTTCATGTGAAATACTGCAAGTCCTAGTAGTTGGTCATCTTCATATTCTTTTAATAAAGTGGCAATCTCAAAAATTTTATGCAAAATTAAATTAGCAGTTGGATAGTAAACACCAGACAAACGAACAGTTGCATCATAAAATGTTTCAAGAAAGTAATAAAACCTTTCTACAACATGCCAAGACTGTTCTGTCAGTAGCGCTTGCCCGTCACTGGTAACAACATTCTTGGACAGCAAGAAAACAGTTAGTATATCTTTGTAAGGCAAGACATGTTTCAACATTAAATAAGTCGAGTTCCACGGATGGTCCACATCCGTTTGGAACTTGCATGGACGCTTGTCCGAAGCGATGCAGAATCGCTTGAAGGTCGCAAGTCGAGGATGGGAACCATTTAGCCATGTTATGGCTTCACGGATAGAATCAAGATATACAGTTATTCTTTTAAAACCGGATTTAACTATAAGATTAATTACATGGCAAGCACAACGTTGATGTAAAAGAAATGATTCAGCATAAGCATTGAATAAAGGCTGCAAAATTTTCATTGCTTTGGAATTTGCAGCTGCATTATCTAGAGTTACTGCAAATATTTTATTTGTGATGCCAAAATCCTCACAAACTCTAGAAATTTGTTCAGCAATATTGTCGGCGAAACGGGATAGGGGGTCCCACATACCCCGGGGACGCGTGGGTTATCGGCCACGTCAACTCCCCCGGGGCCACATCCTGCATCGACGACGGTTGGCTCTCCTTCTAAGTGCCCGGGCAGTGCCCGGGCCCGGGAGAGCCACCCTGTGCCCGGGTGCGCCTTGCTCGGGTGCTTCTTCCTCGGGTCCCGAGTTCCGGGGATACTCCTCGGTTCCGGGACCCACACGCACAGTCCCGAGGCGCGTTCTCCAGAAGCGGGCCAGCTCACCAACCACCTGCATTAATGATGAGGCAACGAGGCGTGACTCGCCTGTCACCCGCTCCTGTGCAGTCAGAGACTTTTGACTTCGGTGGTGAGGGCGTGTGCCGGAGTCAAAGCAGCAGACGACCAGATGACCTGACACGCCGTCACATCTCCACGACTTCACCGCCCGCTGCGTACCAACTCCGGCATGGGCACAGTAGGCGGGCGTGTCTAGGACGTGGGAGTAGCAGGCGGACGTGCGCGAAAAGACGGTGACAAGACAGTAAGAAGACAAACCATACCTAGCCCTCTCATGTATCTCTCTCTCGGTGTACCGGCACTGTGGACTCCCCTGATTCTATAAAGGAGGATCCATGCCTCCGACACCAGGGGGGTCAGCATTAGCAACCGCCGAGGGCTCCTGGGTAGCTCCCACTCTCTGGCTCGCTCCCTCGTTGCTGTTCGTCTTCTTCGGCTCCGGTCGCGAGCTAAGCTCACCTTGTAACACGGCAAGCCATAGTCATCTCTCCCACATAGCCAGCGCACAGGAGTAGGGTATTACGCCTCCGTGCGGCCCGAACCTGTATAAATCCTCCTATCTCCTTTGTGCGCCGATCTATTCTTCCAACCATCCACCGATCATCGACCCACTGGACGCCGCATTTGCCTGAAAACGACTCCCCTGGCCGAATCTCAAAAGGGGGGTCTCCTGACCTCCCGCGGTCGGAGCTCCGTCCTCCGACAGCTGGCGCGCCAGGTAGGGGGAGTTTCCTTTTCAGCTGATACGCCGGCTTCTCCAACGCCGGCGTGCTCCATCGCAGGAGGCCATCGTCCGCAGGATTCCGACGAAGAGTCCGGCGACTTTACCCAACCGGGCGACATTAGCCCCGCGGCGGGCCCGCCACGCTCTCCCCCTACGTCTTCTTGGGGGGGCGCGGTGCGCGGACCGTGTTCGCTCGGGTCCGGCCTGGCGGTGCGGCCTCGGCCCCTCCCCTTGCGGAGGGAGCCGGCAAGTGCGCCGCCGGGTCCGCCGTGGCCTCATCTATGAGGCGCGAGCAGAGGCGCCGCCGTCTCGACTTCCAGCCCACGTCGCCGCAGGGAGCCCTCCTGGTGGCAGAAGCCCTCCTGCGCCACCCCCCGGTTCTTACCGGGGGTGGAGGCCGGGAGCAACGGTGGCTCGACGAAGTCGCCAGCCTGGTAGGCACGGCCCATCGCCAGGTCGCCGCTGACAACAGAGCAGGGGCCGGGAGTGCCGACCGCGCAACCTCTAGCGTGAGCCGGCCCACCCCCCCGAACCAGAGTCGAGCCCGGGGCACGGCGCCTCGCGCCCCTCCTGGGACCAAGAAAGGCGCGGGCGACCTCCGCAATCGGCTGAACCGGATGCGGACCCATGAGGACGCCCGGGTCACACTGGAGCGACAGCGCGAGCGGCGCGCGGACCCCGCCAGGCGCCCCGAGGCCCAGGCCTCCAGCTCCAACCCGCCGATGGGAAGCCGTCGTCCATCGCCCGAGCCTGCCCAGTACGACGCCTCGGGTTGCCTGGCCCTCTCCCCGGGCCTCCGACAGGTGCGCTGGCTGGCCAAGTTCTAGCCCAACCTGCCGGAGGAATACGATGGCTCCGTGGACCCCATGGAGTTCTTGCAGATATACACCACCGCCATCCAGGAGGCGGGCGGATATGAGATGGTGATGGCGAACTACTTCCCCGTCGCCCTCAAGGCCCAGGCTCGCTCCTGCATGATGAACCTCCCCGAAGGTTCAATCTACTCGTGGGAGAATCTCTGCCACCAATTCGTGGCAAACTTCCAGGGCACTTTCCCGCACCCTGGGACCAAGGTGAACCTCCACGCCCTGCGTCAGGACAGGGACGAGTCGCTGAGAAGTTTTCTGCAGCGCTTCAGCCAAGTCCGTAACACTATCCCCCACATCGCTCCTCACGCAGTCATCCACGCTTTTCGCTCAGGCGTGCGGGACAAGCGCATGCTCGAGAAGCTGGGCACCCGTGACGTCCAGACCACGGCCGAGCTGTTCAGCCTCGCCGACCTCTGTGCCCGCAAGGAGGAGGCCCGGGCGTGGAACAGGCCACGCCCTGAGGCCCCTGACGAGGGCCCCGAAGAGGAGCCCTCACGCTCCGCGTCACGTCGGGACAGGAGGAAGCGCCAGAAGGACAAGGCGGCCGTCGAGCACTTCGCCTTGGCTGCTATGGGTGCCCCCTGGGGCGACGACGCCCGCGGGGACGACAGCAGCGGCAAACGGCAAAGGGCCGCACGTGCGCCGCCTCCGCCGGCAGCGGCCGAGAAGTGGTGCACCGTCCACGGGACAGACTCGCACGACCTCACGGAGTGCCGTGCCGTCCAAGACTTGGCCGAGCAGGTCAAGAGGCTCCGGCAGGAGCGGTAGCAGGCCAACTCCGATCGGGGCTATCCGGACGATCCGATCCCTTCGCGGACGGTCCGGTCACCCTGATTCGGACGGTCCGTTCCCTTCGCGGATGGTCCGATCGCCCTGATTCGGACAGTCCGTTCCCTTGGCGGACGGTCCGAATCCCGCTCCCGATCCGAAACAGCTTCAACAGGGCACGAGTACCCGGACAGCATCGCCTCGGCAAAGGCGGCTCCGGGGAAGTCGTCCCGATATGGTCCATATCCTTACCCGGGCCCCCGTGCCCGGGCACATATCGACCATACATATCAAACCATATTTCAGTCCGGGGCCCCCAGGTCCCGGGCACATATTCGAGCCGAGGCACGGATTCCCGAATCCGCGCCCCGGGCCCAACACCGAGAAACCCGAACCTAGGAACATGGCGCTCGGAATAGGGCGCGAAGCTCGGACAGCGCCGCCCCGGCGAGGTCCCGTCCGAAAGGTCGTCTTACATCCCATATTCAAGCCCGGGCCCCCGGAACCCGGCTTATATCAAAACCATATTCTAGTCTGGGGCCCCCGGGTCCCGGACACATATCCTCCGCATGACAGCCGGGGCCCCCGGGCCCCGAGCACATGCCTCTCCCCACTCTCGAGGCTCGCGAGCGAAGCGAGTCTGAGCTCCATCCCTAGGCACATCAAGCATCTTCACAAATCTATCTGTATAAACATCCTGTAAGTTGCGGTGAGCCCAGGCCAGTGCCGGGTTTCTCTAAAATCTCAGCGCTGGCCAGGGCCCCCATGTATATACACTTTACATAAGCAGCATTTTAATTTCCTTCGCGGTCTCATTCCCTTCGTTTTTTTCCGTGTGTTGCGATCGGGGCAGTCTCACCCCCTGGGGGCATGATCGGGACATGCCCGTACGGCGGCTGGATTATGCGCAAAACCCAGCCACCGTACGGGCGCAACCACGAGGACGCCTTCGGAAGGTGGTTGACGCCACGGCTCGTTGCATGGTGTGGACAAGGGGACGAACCGAATGCTCTCACAGTTTCGTCATGTGAAGATTAGACCAATTCCCAGCAGGTTTTGGGCAGGCTTTGCGAACCTCGACGCGGGCTGCGGAGCCCGGCCTGGCCGGCTCCTCCTCAGCAACTGTCGAGGTGCCGGATGCTCCTCTGCCAGGCGACCCCGTGCCCGGTCAAGTCTGTTCCCGCGGCATCGCAGCGCTCCCTAGGCCAATCTTGCCAGGGGGCACGGAGGGCCCCCAGACCCGGAAGACAGGAGGGGTCGAGCCTACGGATTTAACCGATTCCGCAAGGCTCGCGCTCGGTCGCCCACGGCCCCTTGGTGCTGGGCTCTCGGGGACCTGGGCGCTACAACGGATAACGGCGGGTCGGCCCGATAGTCGGCGTCCCCGGGGGCGAGCAACGCTCCCGGCCCCGGGATATTGCTCGCATGGCCATACCGCCCTTTGCAACTTCCAGATACGTAACCTTATCCGACTTTACATATTGCATAATTTGCATTCTTCCCCTGTTTGTATGGCCAGCCTAGGTTCCCGGGGCGGGCTGCAGTGCCCGACCTGGCCAGCTCCTCCCCGGCCGCTGGATGCTTCGCTGCCTGGCAACCTCCCGCCGGTCAGGGTCAGTTCCCGAAGAGGCTCCCGGTGAGTCAAAAGTCTGTTCTCGCGGCCTCGTGGTGCCCCCTGGGCCAACGGTGCCCGGGGGCACGGAGGGTCCCCGGATCCGGAAGACGGAAGGGGCCAAACCTACGGACTTCGTCGCTCCACAAGGCTCGCGTCCAGATTGCTCGCGCCCCCGGGGACCGAGCTCCCAGGGCGTTCAACCGTCACGTTCGCTGCCCCTGGGGACCGAGCTCCCGGGGCAGGCTGCTGCACCAGGGCCCGGACAGGAGCCTTAGGCCCTACGGCTGTTCGCAGCTGCTGGATCTCGCTGTCGATGACGCCCGGTATTTGGCGTTCCCGGACATGAGGCCCTGAACACCAGCAACCTCCGAACAACACAATAAACCAAGGTACGAAAATATAAACATGATCATATACATATGCAAATATCTCTCTTTATACAAGACAGGCAAAGTCGGAGCGTAAGCACGAGCGAGGCCCGGAGATGTCAACGCACTGGGGGAGATCACCGGTGTACGTCAGACCGGACCCCGCGCGACGTCAGAAGGGGAGCGCTAGGGGGCATGACGGTATCGCCCCGGCGAGCACTAGTCTAGGCAGCTTGTCCCGACTTATTCCAGTCCGGGACCTCGGGTCCCAGGCACATATCTTCCACATGTCAGCCAGGGCCCCCGGGTCCCGGGCACATGTCTGCTCCCGGTGTCAAGAGCTCGCTCCCTCCCGAGGAAGCCGAGCCCGAGTTCGGTCCCTGTCAAGCCGGGATCGGAGAGCACATAACAGAAGCCAGGATACTTCTTCAGCGAGGCGGCGCACCTCGCTCATAACCAGCAGAGCCTTAAGCGCTATCTTTAGCGTAAGGTTTGGGCCCGGTCACTCCAGGTTGGGGACTTTGTCCTCCGCCGTGTCCTCGCACGTACCGGAGAGAAGTAAATCTTCCCCCCGCGGGAAGGCCCCTTCCCGGTGATCGGTGTTTCTCAAGCCGGGCTCGGTAAGACTGGGCCAGGAGGGTGGATTCTGCTCCCCAATCCATGGCACATCAAGCGTCTTCGTGAACCTTATCTGCAAATACATCCTATTACATTAATTCCTAGCAGCCTTGCCACGCGCTCGGGGGCATGGAGGGCCCCCGGGCCCGGAAGACAGTCACGGGCGGAGGCAGAAGGGAACTGCCACTTTCATCGGCCTCTTCATCGGCCAGCGGCTCCACCAGATGTTCGCGCCCGGAGACGCCGTCGCACGGGGAGAGGTCGCTGGCCTTCTTCGGACCGGACCCCGGGCGGCGTCAGAAGGGGACCGGCGTCTTCCTCGACCTCTTCGTCAGGCATCGGCCCTACAAGGTGCTCGCCGCGGTCGAGGAACCCTGCCTCCGGGGCAGCGGACTCGGCCATGGCCTCCCGCGCCTCCTCGTGAACCACCGTGACTTCCTCGCGCGCGGCGAACTCACACCCCGGGACGCGAGCCCGGCCCCTTGGGCCCGGACGCTTTCCTCTCGGGAGAGTGTTTCCTTCTCCCGCGCCTCCATCTCGGACTAGGCGCGAGAGGCCTCGTCGGCGGCAGAATTCGGTGGCGGCCTCCGATCGGACGACGCACCTCTCTGCTGCCGCGATCCCCGGCAAGCGGATCGCCACGAAGAACTAGGTGGCGACTGTGCGAACAGTGGGCTGCCGCATCGCGATCGCTACCGCCGGCTCTTCCTCAACGCTTTATCCCATATTTCCGTCCTGGGCCCTCTAGGTCCCGAGCACATATCTTCCACCTATCTTCCATATTCCCAGCCCGGGCCCCCGGGACCCGGGCACAGATCGCCCATATTTGTTCCCGACCACATGTCCAGACTGCGCAACAAGTCATGAAATTCCACCAGTTCATGGCGAACCAAGTGCACCCCGCGTCCCCTCGTTTCTTCAAGATATGGCCCTGTTCCTGCCCGGAGCTAGTCCCGGCCAAGCAACAGGGCCAGGGGCCACTGTCGGCGAAACGGGATAGGGGGTCCCACATACCCCGGGGACACGTGGGTTATCGGCCACGTCAACTCCCCCAGGGCCACATCCTGCATCGACGACGGCTGGCTCTCCTGCTAAGTGCCCGGGCAGTGCCCGGGCCCGGGAGAGCCACCCCGTGCCCGGGTGCGTCATCCCCAGGCCCGGGTGCGCCTTGCTCGGGTGCTTCTTCCTTGGGTCCCGAGTTCCGGGGATACTCCCTGGTTTCGGGACCCACACGCACAGTCCCGAGGCGCGTTCTCCAGAAGCGGACCAGCTCACCAACCACCCGCATTAATGATGAGGCAACGAGGCGTGACTCGCCTGTCACCCGCTCCTGTGCAGTCAGAGACTTTTGACTTCGGTGGTGAGGGCTGCGCCGGAGTCAAAGTAGTAGACGACCAGATGACCTGACACGCCGTCACATCTCCACGACTTCACCGCCCGCTGCGTACCAACTCCGGCGTGGGCACAGTAGGCGGGCGTGTCTAGGACGTGGGAGCAGCAGGCAGACGTGCGCGACAAGACGGCGACAAGACAGCAAGAAGACAAACCATACCTAGCCCTCTCATGTATCTCTCTCTCGGTGTACCGGCACTGTGGACTCCCCTGATTCTATAAAGGAGGATCCATGCCTCCGACACCAGGGGGGTCAGCATTAGCAACCGCCGAGGGCTCCTGCGTAGCTCCCACTCTCTGGCTCGCTCCCTCGTTGCTGTTCGTCTTCTTCGGCTCCGGCCGCGAGCTAAGCTCACCTTGTAACACGACAAGCCATAGTCATCTCTCCCACATAGCCAGCACACAGGAGTAGGGTATTACGCCTCCGTGCGGCCCGAACCTGTATAAATCCTCCTGTCTCCTTTGTGCGCCGATCCATTCTTCCAACCATCCACCGATCATCGACCCACCGGACGCCGCATTCGCCTGAGAATGACTCCCCTGGCCGAATCTCAAAAGGGGGGTCTCCTGACCTCCCGCAGTCGGAGCTCCGTCCTCCGACAAATATTTTCTGCATTATGTGAAACATCAATTAATTTTAAAGCTATTACTCTTTTTTGTAGCTCCCATTCATCATCAACATAATGAGCAACTACACTAATATAGTCTTCCTTAGCCCTACCACTCCAAATATCAGATGTGATACTAATAGAAAATGTGCAAGTAGCAAATAATTGTTTAATATTATCCCGGCCTTGGTTGTAAACATTCACCAAGTCCCGGGTTGTAGTTTGTCTACTAACAGCTTGAAACCTAGGATTATGAGCAGTTTTAATGTAAGTCTCAAATGCAGGAGACTCACCAAAGTTTAGGGGTAGATCCTGTCTAGCAATTAAACGGGTAAGGGAATCTCGTGCTACCTGAGGATTATACTCCCATGAAAGTATCGTACCGTCCGGATTGAGTACCAGTTGCTGCTGTCTTAGCTGGTAACCTTGCTTCTTCGCACACGCCTCAGCATGCCGCCTCAAATGCCCTGTTCCACCAGATGATTTTCCAGAGAGTTTAGTTTTACAAATTTTACATTTTGCGTAAGTTACCTCCCTTCCATCCGCGGCGGTCTCCTTGATCTCATCAAAATGTTGCTAGGCAGAGGAAGTTCTTGATCTCTTTGAGCCGGTTGCCGTTGATAGGCTCCCGCTCGCAGTTCCAGATCCTTCTGAAGCCGCATGTATTTCCTCCGGATGTTCTTGCGGTGTAGGAGCCGACCCAGAGTCGTCTCCTTGCGACATCGACAGATAGCTCGGGTCGAAGTCGCTCAGTTGGAACGTCGGCTAGTTCGGATCCATCCTGCAATATAAATAGAGAAAATTAGTATTAAAAAATAGTAGGACCAAAGAAGAAAATTTAGGATTTTTTTACCTTGCAGGAGCACCGGAGGCTGCAGGTATTACCTACGAGAATATGGGAAATTTTTGAATTTTAGACAAAATTTTGTCTAAATCAAAAATTTTGAGCAAAGGGAGCAAAAGAGAGGAGAATAGAGCACAAGAGGAGAGATTGGGAGGTTTGGATGAGCAAAAATGTGGCTGGGGGTTCCTCCATTTATAGGAAAAAATTTCACAATTTTTCGGATTTTTTTGATATTTTTTTGGATTTTTTTTGTCCTGCAACGGCTAGATACAAAATCTAGCCGTTATTTCGGGAAAATTTTTTATTTTTATATTTATTTATTAAAAGATTTACAAAAGTAGTTTTTGTTTGAAAGAATGACAAAAATAGACTCCTAACGCCCTCTGGGAGGGCGATGTTAATAAATCGCCCTTCCAGAGGGCGATTTGATGACGTGGCTAACGGCCGTCGGCCCCCCGGCGGACGGCCGTCAGCCATTTTGCAGGCGGGGCCTGGTTTGCGAAAAACCGCCCTCTCAGAGGGTGGCAAGGGGGCCGCCTGCAAAATGCGACCCTCGCCCACGCCCTCGGCCGCGCCCCTCGGCCGTGCCCGTGTCCGTGCCCGCCCCATTTTCCAGGCGGGCCCCTTGCCGCCCTCTGAGAGGGCGGCTTTTGGGAGGCGGAGGGGGCTCTGCAAAATGGCTGACGGCCGTCTGCCGGAGGGGCAACGGCCGTCAGCCACGTCATTAAATCACCCTCTGGAAGAGCGATTTATTAAAATCGCCCTCACAGAGGGCGTTAGGAGTCTATTTTTGTCATTCTTTCATACAAAAATCTATTTTTGTAAATCTTTTAGTAAATAACTATAAAAATAAAAAAAATTTCGTTATTTCAGACCGTTGGGACACGTGTCAATTTTCCACTAGGCCAACGAGGTCGATTACTGTACCAAACGGTCATATGTGTCCAACGGGCAGATGTCCTCCTCTCGGCCGGCTGCTCCGCCTCTGCCTCCTCCCGACGCCTCCTCCGGGCCGCCTCCAGTCCCGCCTGCCTCCTCGGCTCCTCCGCCTCCTCCCTCCTCCCGCCGCCTCCTCCCTCGGCCTGCTCCCTCCTCCCACCGTCGCCTCCCGCCGTCCTCGGCCTCCTCCCTCGGGGAGGCGCGTAGGAGGGCGGCGGAGGCCGAGGCCGGCGGGAGGCGCGCAGGAGGGGAGGGCAGCGGCGGGAGGAGGGAGGAGGCGGAGGAGCCGAGGAGCGGGCGTCGGGAGGCATCGGGCGGAAGGAGGGAGGAGGCCGAGGCCGCCGGGAGGCGGCGGGGGAGGAGGGAGGAGACGGCGGGGAGAAGGAGGCAGAGGAGCTGAGGAGGCGGGCGTCGGGAGGAGGCGGGAGGGAGAAGGGAGGAGGCCGAGGGCCCGAGGCCGGTGGGAGGCGGCAGCGGCCTCGCCTCGGCGCCGCCGCCCTCTCCTCCTGCGCGCCTCCCGCCGGCCTCAGCCTCCGCCGCCCTCCTCGGCCTCCCGCCGCCTCCTCCCGGCCGACGCCCGCCTCCTCCCGGCTGATGCCTCCCCGGCCTCGGCCGCCGACGCCTGCCTCGGCCTCCGCCGGCCGCAGACGCCTGCCATGGCGGCGCGGCCTCCGCCGCCACCCTCTGGGTGGGCCATGCCGGCCCGTGCCCCGTGCCCTTGTCCGTGCCGTGCTGTGCCGTGCTGGCCCGCTACAGTCCACGGGCCGTGCCGTGCCGGCCCGCTATGCCGCACCACCGGCCCAGGCACGGCACGGCTACTAGGGCCGTGCCGGCACGGCCCACGGGTCTGGGCATGGTTACTGTAGCACCGTGCCTGGGCCGGCCCGACGGGGCATGGCCCATTTGGACATCCGAGGAGGCGAGGAGAGTGACAATGCCAGTGGGCCCTCTTCATTACGTGTCGGGAAGAAACATCAAATCTTCGCCTTCTAGTGGTGAAGCGTAATACGTCGAAACATAACGCGTACTCTCAAGGGTTCACGATATATCGTTGGGAATTTCGACCCCATCGAGATGTCAAAACCTAAGAAATTTCAACCAATTTTGATCGAATTTACAATTTCAAAATTAAATTTCTCAAAAGCCATTGGAATATCCCTCGAGATCGACTTTCAGACCGGTTCAAAATTTTACGATTTTGGATCCATTTTTGTCAAGATTGTAAACCCTCAAATCCTCGATTTGCGGCATCCGTTGCCTCCTTTCCGTACGTTTTGTTTCGATAGAAGAATCTTTCATCAGCATACAAGACTGTAAAAGTTGCAGAAATTGTACGATCCATATGAAACAAACCGTACAGTCTATCGTCTAAAAAAACTATTCAGCCTATCATCATATAGTAGTTGTTTTCAGGGAAAAATAAAAATACTGTAGTATTTATTTTCAGGGAAAATAAAGGAGAATATATCCTATAGATTTAAGCTTTTCGTACGCACACCGTATATCAAATAACAAATATCACAAAAATTTCTAGAAAATTTGTACATGTACTTTCAATAGTATTACACCTTCAAATTCATTATATTTTAGTTGTAAAAAAAATCTAACAGTTTTAAGAGTATAAATTTGAATTTGAGGATAAGACTTTATATATAGGTATAGTATTATTGGAAGTACATGTATAATTTTATTTAGAATTTTTATGATATTTGTTAGTTGTTGTGCACGGGAAAACTTGTGTGTATAGGATTCGTTCCCAAAATAAAGAGCATTTTGTATTGGTCCTTAAAAGTGAAATTCATTCTCTATTTGTCACTGTTTCTTGTAACATTATCTATGATTAAGACATTAGATAGTAAGTTTTTCAAAAGAAAACATTGATAGTAAGTTTCAAGTTCAAACTAGAATCTAACTGAGAAACTGAAGCGGGTCGTATAGATGATGATCAGCACCATTTCTTCTTTCCAATCACAACAAGCATGGCCATCGGAGCCTCACACATCTGAGTGGCATCTGCCTCTGTACGATCCTTCCTCAGCGTGGAGTGCACCATCCACGCATGGTCCAGCCTCCTCTCCGGCCTCACCACCACCGAGCCGGGCACCTCGGCGTCGCGCCGCGTCACCAGCCCATCGCTCCTGTCGCCGTAGCGCAGCCTCAGGTGAAGCGCGCTGATGGCCATGGCTGCCGACGCAGGCACGACCACGGGGAGCTTCAGAGAGGCGAGCACTGATTCGGCGTACTTGGGTGCAGACATGAACCATGGCAATGGGAGCCATGGGAGGAGCTCGGCTTGGGCGATGCGTGACAATGACGCGAGCATCGTCGGGGCAGTGCTGGCTTCGGTGTGGAAGGAGATGATCGGCAGCTCATCGACAGGCAGCTTGTGGTTGGAGATGAAGTCACTTCTCTTGTCATATGTGAGATCCTCCAAGGCCCTTATATCACCCTGCAATTGTTTACTTATTAAGAATATCATATGAAATGGACAAGGCATGAATAAACAATGTCATTGTATGAACAATTCATAAAGGATTGATCTTGATTAGGTAACACAGAGACAAGGATAATGAGGACCTTGATGAGTTTGCATATGATGAGTTCCACGATTTTCCTTGTCACCTTGTCAGCAAGCTGGCCTTCCCGAAGGATGTCGGAAGCTACCGGGGTGCCACCATATGGGCTCTGAACCAATGCCAGTCCGGCAACCTTGCCCTTGAGTTCAGACCGGTACAATGAAAGCGCCGCAGGCGCATCAACTCCACCCTTGCTATGTCCCAGGAGCAACACCTGTTTACCAGAACCCCAGTAGAGCTCTTCAATGTATAGTTTCAGTTCCCACGCATTTTTCTCCACTGATGCCTGAGTGAAGTGAAAGGTGATACAGGGACAAACAGATAGGAACACAAAAATCTAGTGCTTGACAAACATGAGAAAAGCCTTGCATGCACCCTTGTTGAGCTCAGTTACCTCACTATGAATCCTTGCAATATGGCAAGTAAGCCCCATCTTCGAAAAGATTCTTTTAGTATTGACAAAGTAGAGTGGACTGTGATTACTAAAAAGTCGTGCATAAGGGCAGATCAATTTTAAGCTAGTCATTTTAAGATTATGTGCAAAATGATAATGATGCCTTACCAGGGATGAATAAGTAAACCAGTGTGCTAGGCAGATAATGCATACCATTTCTGAAACATTAAGCCTCTTTTAGTATCATTGGTCTTTGCGTGAACTGATAATAATTGAAAGTTGGACCTCCATATCACCATATGGACTAATACCAGGAACAAATCTGTTACTTTCGCAACTAAATGTAATGGATAGCTACATATAAAATTAAGAGTAAATTATGTGTATTTAGCTAGTTGTTACAAATGGGAGTAGTTTCTACTTCTACACAAAGGATCTGTAATATTCCTCTCGAAATGAATTTGCTGTTACTTTAAATAGACATAACTGCATAAGCAAAAAAAAAATCACCTGACGCTATGCAAAAGCTCCTTGAAACGGTTTGTACCATCAAGTGAACAAGGCAGTGTTTTTGTTCTTTGTAACCATCCTATATCTTTAGAAGGTCCCTGTACTGTTGTCCAGAAACGATGTAAGAACCTGTGAGCATACAACAGTTTTTTAGCACCTGGTTAAAATAAGCGGAAATCACTACGTGGAGTCGACCTCTGGGATGGCAAAGTTTCCTCAGCTGGTCAAGAACGGAGGCAACACATAAAAGTTGGAAATTTGACAGCAGCAACTAACCTGGCTAGTTTAGCATGAGCCTCGCTTGCAAAAGCACTGCAAACTTTTCGCAAATGGAATGCCAACTGTTGTCCCAATCTGAAGCCATGCAGAAAAAGGGGAAACCTAGCATATGATCTGATAGAACAAATAGTTGCAAAGTGAATATAACTAATTATTTATAGTATTAACATTATGGTTAGGGAAATTAGAAAAACTAAACCTTTGACAAATACTGGACAACCTTTTCTGACAACAATGGCTTCAGATAGTCCCTTTGGGGGCTGGTCTTCTGTAGAATTACTAATGGGCAGCAAAGAAGCCTCTCCATGAATGTATCTTTCGGTGGCAGGCAATGAACTTTTATAGCAAGGAGAATTGGAATTCACGATGTTCTGGGATCCAGTCGATGTACCCAAACACATGTTCTGGCATGAAAAAGAAAATCAACACGTAAAAGATATAGTCCGGACCATCCTCACCCTGTTCGGATGGTCCGTACTGTACAAATTGTTGCCATTTCACATTATATAGTCCGGACCATCCTCACCATGTTTGGACGGTCCGTACTATACAAATTGTTGCCATTTCACATTGTATAGTCCGGACCATCTACACCATGTTCAGATGGTCCGTACTGTACAAATTGTTGCCATTTCACGTTATATAGTCCGGACCAACCTCACCTTGTTCGGACGGTCCGGATTGTACAAATTGCCATTTCACGTTATATAGTCCGGACCATCCTCAAGTTGTTAGGACGGTCCGCACTGTACAAATTGTTGCCTTTTCAATTATATAGTCCGGACCATCCTCACCATGTTCGGACGGTCTGAACTGTACAAATTGCCACTTCACATTATACAGTCCGGACCATCCTCAAGTTGTTAGGACGGTCCGCACTGTACAAATTGTTGCCATTCCATGTTATATAGTCCGGACCAGGACGCGGGGGCTATGCGGCGCGAGGGGCTGGGACAAGGACATTAGGGTTCGTGCCGCGATAGAGGCCGGCGCCAGGGGCTGAGGACTGTGAGCGATGAGGCGGCGCGAGAGGAGGCGGAGGAGGCATCGCCGCGTCGCCATGGCTGCGGCGGTGGCGGAGGGAGGTCAAGGGGAGGAAGGGGTAGAAATGGAAATATTTTCTGAAGCAGCGGTTTTGACGAGGGTTTAAGGGGAGGAGGCGCGGAGAGTGACATTGCCAGTGGGGCCTCTTCATTACGTATCGGGAAGAAACATCAAATCTTCGCGTTCTAGTGGTGAAGCGTAATACGTCGGAACATAACGCGTACTCTCCAGGGTTCACGATATATCGTTGGGAATTTCGACCCCATCGAGATGTCAAAACCTAAGAAATTTCAACCAATTTTGATCGAATTTACAATTTCAAAATTAAATTTCTCAAAAGCCATTGGAATTACCCCTCGAGATCGACTTTCAGACCGGTTCAAAATTTTATGATTTTGGATCCGTTTTTGTCAAGATTGTAAACCCTCAAATCCTCGATTTGCGGCATCCGTTGCCTCCTTTCCGTACTTTTTGTTTCGATAGAAGAATCTTTACTCAGCATAAAACACTGTAAAAATTGCAGAAATTGTACGATCCATATTGTCGGCGAAACGGGACTGGGGGTCCCACAGATCCCGGGGTCTCATGGGTCTTCTACCACGTTGGCTACACCGGGGCCCACATTCTGCACAATTGGCGGCCGGCTACGACCGGCTCTCTCGCTAAGTGCCCGGGGCCCGAGCGCTGTCCGGGCCCGGGTGCGCCACCCGTGCCCGGGTCCGTCTTTCCCGGGCCCGGGTGCCCTTCCCCGGGTGCTCCACCCCGTGCCCGGGTGCGCCACGCCCGGGTGCGCCACCCCGTGCCCGGGTGCGTCTTCCTTGGGCCCGTGTTCCGAGGACATTCCCCGGCCCCGGGACCAACACGCACGGTCCCGGGGCGCATTCCCTGGGAGCGCACCAGCTCCCCAACTACCCGCATTAATGGCGAGACGACGGGGCACCTCCTGCCTGTCTCCCGATAGAGAGCGGAGCCATAGCTGTCACATCTCCATAATCTGGTTGCCCGCAGCAGCCGAGCGGCAAGACCACCAGACATGCTCTGCCACAGCCGCCCGCGGCAGCCGAGTGGTAAGACGACCGGATGTGCTCTGCACAGCCGCCCGCAGCGGAGCGAGGTGCCGACAAAACGTGCAGCACAGACCCCGGCATGGCGACAGGGGACCAGCTCCAGCCGCCCACAGCAGCCGAGCAAGCGGCGACTAGACGTCCCTCCGGCGTGGCGTGGCAGGCGGCCGCGTGCGTGCGACAGAGATGAATGGTAGCTAGCTTCCTCTAAGCATGATTTCCAGGCACTGTGGACTCCCTTTGGCGATAAAAGGTGGATCCATGCCCGGCTGAAGGAAAAGGAAAAAGCTTCAGGATTAGCAGCGACTAAGGGCTCTCTGGCTAGGACCCGCTCTCTAGCTCACACTCTCGCTACTGTTCGTCTTCCTCAGCTCCGGCCGTGAGCCGAGTTCACCTTGTAACACAACGACCCATATTCATTTCTCCCAGATAGCCAAACACACAGGAGTAGGGTATTATGCCTCCGTGCGGTCCGAACCTGTCTACGCCTCCTGTCTCTCTTTTGTGCCATCGTTGGGATTCGGACGGTCCGATCCTTGAACGGACGGTCCGAACTCCGCTATCTCTCAGCCCGGGCCCCCGGCTCCCGAGCATTGATTGATCCATTCTTCCACCGGACGCCGCATTCGCCTGAGAACCACTCCTCTGGCCAAACCTCAAAGGGGGGTCACCAGACTTCCCGCCGACACCCATCATGGCAGAAGGCCATCGCCCGCGGGACTCCGACGAGTAGTCCGGTGGCTTCACCCCGCCGGGCGATGCTAGCCCTGCGGCAAGTCCGCCACACTTCCCATCTTCGTCTTCCTGGGCGCGCGCCACGCGCGCCGCGCAGACCGAGTTCGCCCGGAGGCGACCCGGTGGCGCTGCCTCGGCACCTGCCCTTGCGGAGGGGGCCGGCAAGTGCCCCGCCGGGTCTGCCGCGGCCTCGACCATGAGGCGCGAATGGGCACGCCGCACCACGGCGCGCCGAAGCCTCAACTTCCAGTCGGCAACTCCATAGGGAGCCCTCTTGGCGGCAGAGGCCCTCCTGCGCCACCCTCTGGCATTCACCGGGGGCGGAGGCCGGGAGCGGCGTTGGCTCACTGAGGTCGCTGACTTAGTAGGCGCGGCCCATCTTCGGCTTGCTGCCGACAGCTCTGCAGGGGCTCGAAGCGCCGACTGCACGGCCTCTAGCGTGAGCCGGTCCTCCGCCCCGAACCAGTATCAGACCCGGGGCGCGATGCCTCGCATCACGACCGGGGCCAAGAAGGGCGCGAGCGACCTCCGTAATCGGCTGAACGGGTTGCGGACCCGTGAGGACGCCCGGGTCACTTTGGAACGGCAGCGCGAGCGGCGCGCGGACGCCGCCAGGCGCCCCGAGGCCCAGGCCTCCAGCCCCAACCCGCCGACGGGAAGCCGTCATCCATCGCCCGAGCCTCGGGTTGCCTGGTCCTCTCCCCAGGCCTCCGGCAGGTGCGCTGGACGGCCAAGTTCCAGCCCAACCTGCCGGAGAAATACGATGGTTCCGTTGACCCGACGGAGTTCTTGCAGATATACACCACCGCCATCCAGGCAGCGGGCGGAGATGAGATGGTGATGGCGAAGTACTTCCCCGTCGCCCTCAAGGCCTAGGCTCGCTCCTGGATGATGAACCTCCCCGAGGGGTCCATCTACTCGTGGGAGAATCTTTGCCACCAGTTCGTGGCAAACTTCCAGGGCACCTTCCCGGGTGTTAACGCCAAAATTTGGTAAGGCCCTATATCAGATTCGGTCAAGAGGACAGCTGCAGTCAACTAACGGAAATTGATCCAGAAGCGGGCCGAATCAGGGAAGCCGATTCGAGCAAGAGCACAAATAGGTTCCTGGGCACGGGCTCAGGTAAGTTCCCGGGCACGATCAGCAGGCGAGGATCCAGGCGCGAGCATGATCAGTAGGCGAGGACCCGAACGCGAGCACGAGAAAGGGCTCGGGTACTGACGCGAGCAGCACCATCGCGGCGAAATCAGTAATTTTAATCATAATCGGCTGGAGTTTAATTAATCTACTTATTTATGCATCCTGCCTATTTGCTTTATAAGTTTACAGCCGATTTCTGGGCATCTCTTCAATGATCGTCTAGCTTAATATTTATTTATTATTATTAACATTTATTCGTGCCATCATCGGCTTCCAGTCGATGTATAAGTGCTACAGTTTATATCGGCCATCGGCCGATGAGACGACTCCAGATCGGCTTACAGCCGATTGGCTCATGAATCTGACATTTCTTTCCTTGTCAATTGAAGGGTCAAATTGACTGGCACGCCTACGAACCTCAAGAATTTAGGACCTGCACTGGAGTGAAGCAAATCTCCCAGCCCTTTGCGTGTCACCAAGACGCCGAGCGGCCCCCGGCGGTTTTTCGGCGTCAACACGTTTTTGGCACGCCTGGTGGGACACGAAGTTTCAACACAAGTGTTAAACTTGGAATTTCAACATGGCCGGAAAAGACATCAAACTAGACAACAATGTGATTCCGGTCAATATAGAAGATTTGACAGACGAGCAAAGGCAGCTAGTCGAGCAGAATATGGCCAATTTTCAGAAGCTTTGCTTGGAGTCCTTCAGCATGACAAGGCAAGGGCCGATTCAGAAGACGCAGTTTCCAAAACCAGTTCTGGTTGGTGAATCGAGCCGCACACCACCTGAGTGTCCACCAATAAAGCCATTACAGGAGATGGTAAATGAAGCGGTGCATCACGCGCTCATTAATCAGTCCGGGATCTTGGTGAACACGCTTCATAATCTTATAAAGAAGACGGTGGATGGGTCAATTATTCAAGAACCTACTCGAGGTCCGGTTTACTTCCCACCAAAGATTGAGCCAAACCGAGGTGATTACAACATCAGTAGGGATGTACCGGAAAACCTGTTTACCCAGAACCAGGCTGGGGGGCAACAGGATATTCCTGCTGGATATCATCGATCTGCTTATTACGGGGATATAAGCAGAATTACCCAGGTGGTTTTGTCGATTCAGGTAGTTATCAGAGGGATTACCCTAGACAGAATCGGCAGCCGACTCCACCTATACAGTATCAGCAGGACAACCCGAGGGAAGAAGATTTATCAACTAGGGTTGCGGAAATAGTGAGGGAGCAGTTTGGGATCAAGCCAAAGGAGCAGACCTTTATGTATCGGCGTCCATATCCCGAGTGGTTTGACAGAGTCCCATTGCCACACCGATATAGGGTCCCAGATTTCTCTAAGTTCTCAGGGCAAGACAGCACATCTACAGTAGAACATGTCAGCCGATTTCTAGCACAATGCGGAGAGGCATCGGCTGAGGAAGCTCTGAGAGTAAGGTTTTTCCCCTTATCGCTATCAGGATCGGCTTTTACATGGTTTTCTTCATTGCCACCGAATTCAGTTTGGGGATGGGCCGATCTAGAGAAACAGTTTCATAAATACTTCTTTGCTAGAATCCATGAGATGAGACTGACAGATTTAACATCGGTTAGACAGAGACCAGATGAAACAGTACCGGAGTATATTCAGAGGTTCCGGGACGTTAGAAACCGATGTTATAGCTTGAATCTGAGTGACGGACATCTGGCCGACTTAGCTTTCCAAGGTCTTTTAGCGCCAATCAAAGAGAGGTTTTCATCACAGGAGTTCGAGTCCTTGGCGCACCTGGTACAAAAGGTATCGGCTCATGAAAGCCGGTTTCAGGAGGTGAAAAAGGAAAAATACCAGAAAAGGGTTGCTCAGGTTCAGATTTATTCATCGGACTCAGACGATGAGGGATCCGATGCTGAAGTTGGATTGGCGGAGTGGGCTAGGAACAAAAAACCAGTATCATGCCCATGGGTCAAGGATATCGGTAAGGAAAGAACGGTATGACTTTGACATCAATAAAGCGATAAAATCTTCGACCTGCTATTACAAGAGAACAGATCAGCTACCGCCAAATCACGTAATTCCATCAGCGAAGAACTGAAGAAGAAGAAAATATTGCAAGTGGCAACAATGCTATATCGCATCAT
The DNA here is from genome assembly GCA_003991445.1 of Oryza meyeriana var. granulata. Classification (NCBI taxonomy): domain Eukaryota; kingdom Viridiplantae; phylum Streptophyta; class Magnoliopsida; order Poales; family Poaceae; genus Oryza; species Oryza meyeriana. Next base: position 50,852 of record RYFJ01003400.1, read on the forward strand.
ACCAACGAGTGCAAAGTTTTCGGCAACAAATCCAGTCGGCTGTCGAACAAGGAAGAATTAAGTTCGAAGACAAGAAACCGATGAAGATCGATGGACATCCGTTCCCTGTAAACATGGTTCATGCGGGATCGTCATCAAAGAACCAGACCGATGAAGGAAGGCATCAAGGGTATAGATCTCGGGTTACTTCATCGGACATGATAAAGAAATATGCGAAGCGTGAGGAACAACGGATTGAGTCGGACAGGGAAAAATTTAATCCGCATTGGACTTGTCCGTTCTTTCGATTATGTTGGGATCAAGGGATGAGGTTGCCGTCAATTGAAGATTGCCCTGAATTTAATAATCTGCAGCCTCGGCAGGATTAGCAGGAGAGGTTTTCTCGGGATCGGCCGCTTGGAAAGAGGACATCGGTTCATAGCCGATTAGGGCCGATCCATGAAGAGTTCTTTGAGGAGGATGAAGATGAAATACATGAAAGACAAGTCCAGAATCCTCAATGGTGCCCTAGTGGGATATTCACGAAGAATCAGAAGAGAAGGGCGCAACGGCTACGACACCGAGAGCAGCAAGAAGAACAGAAGCAAGATCAGGAAGAGTCCGATCATCATCACAAGAGAACCAAACAAGTATGGCGCGTAAAGAAAAAGGACGTTGGGGCCGATCAATCGTCTCCAGTAGATATGGTGTTCTTTTTGCCTCGAGAGTATAAAGCACTTTCATCAGATGAAGAAGGCAATGAGGAGGTTTTTGCTCAACTAACGTTGCAACCTGATCGAGCTATATTTGATAAACTTGAAGAGTCAGAGCATCGGCACCTAAAGCCATTATATATCAAGGGCTATGTAAATGGGAAGCCGATGACAAAGATGCTGGTTGATGGGGGAGCAGCAGTTAATCTCATGCCTCTTGCTACGTTTCGGAAATTGGGAAAGGCTGCCGAAGATCTGATAAAGACAAATATGGTGTTAAAAGATTTCGGTGGAAACTCATCAGAGGCGAAAGGCGTATTCAACGTGGAGTTGACTGTGGGAAATAAGACATTGCCTACCACGTTTTTCGTCATTGACGGAAAGGGATCGTATAGCTTACTTCTCGGCAGGGACTGGATTCACGCGAACTGTTGCGTGCCCTCGACAATGCATCAATGTTTGATACAATGGCAAGGAGATCAGGTCGAGGTAGTTCTAGCAGATCGATCAACCAACATTGCAATGACCGATTTGCCAGTCTGGGAAGCCGATGGTGTTGATTGCCTATCCGGGAAAATATGGGAAGGAGACTATCTCAAGGTCACCAGTCAAGGAATACAGTCGATTCAGCAAGTCGGCTCTGAATTGTTGCTCTGATGGGCTCTATTGAAGACTTAGAGGGGAAGCTGGGGCAAGGATTCATGTCGGCGATGACTTAGAGGAGAATTGACATAGGACAGGAGATAAGCCGAGGCCGACGTATATAAGCAAAAAAAATATGTCCTGAACTTCGGGAAGAATTGATAACACTACTGAAGGATATCGGGAATGTTTCGCTTGGAGAGTCCATGAGATGCCAGGATTAAGCGATCGATTGTTGAACATCGGCTGCCCATTAACCAGGATATCGCCCTTCAAACAGGCTCCAAGGAGATTCAGGCAGAGCTGTATGAGCCAATCAAAGCGGAAATCACAAGGTTGTATGATGCAAATTTATAAGGCATGCCGATATGTGAGTGGGTTTCTTAATATCGTCCGGTGGCAGAAGAAAATGGAAAATTGCGATATATATTGATTTCTAGGATCTTGAACCACTACCCCCAAGGATGAATACCCGGTGCCGATAGCGGATTAATTGGTGGACGCAGCATCAGGCACAAATTATCAAGCTTCATGGACGCATGCAGGATACAATAGATTTTTAGGCTGAGGAGATATACATTAAACCGGTTTCGTTGTCCTGCACTATCGGGCTTGTCTGGTGGGTAGTAATGATTTTGGTTAAACAGGTGCCGGATGCGACTTATCAGAGAAGGAATGAACTATATATTTCATCGATCTCATCGCTTGCTGGTAGAGATTTACATTGATGATTGGTGGTCAAGTCTAAAAGTGAGGAAGAACCATATAAGGCTGAATTTGCGAAAAGTGTAGAGAGGGGCAGAATACGGATAAGGTGAATCGCAATAAGTGCGCCTTTTGTGTATCGTGGGCAGTTTTTTGGGTTTATGGTCCATGAACGAGGGATTGAAGTCAGTCAACGAAGGCATCAGACCATAGGAACCATGGAAACACCAAGCAGTAAGACAGAGTTGCAGTCATTGGATTAGAAAGGTTAATTTGTGAGGGAGATTTAAATATCAATTTGTCAAGGACGTAATTGAGTCTTTTACTCGTTATTCGAAATTGAAAGCCGATCAAGAGTTTGTGTGGGGGGCAACGAAGCAGAGCATTTGAATGAGATAAGAATTTTCTTGAGTTCCCCACCTATTGTTTATTCGCCACAGTAGAGGAGTGGTCGGTTCAGGTTGTATTTAATCAAACGGATGAGAAATCATCGGGTCTGTTTTAATAAAGATTTGGAGGGCAAAGAGCGAGTTGTTTTATCTGGCAGAAGGCTTCTTGGATGCCTGAAACGAGAATATCTGCGGTGGAGCAATTATGCTTGTGTTGTATATTTTCATGTACAAAGTTGAGGCAATATATCTATCGGTTGGTGTACAGTAGTTTGCAAGGCCGAGTGGTTATTATGTTATCGGGCTCCAGTCCTTGAGAGGGATGTTTGGTATTGGATTTTTGCTTTGACAGAGTTCGATTGAATTATGAATGGCTAAGGCAATAAGGACGGCAGTTGGCCGATTTCATTGTAACAACACAGAGGGGCTCCGTGGTTGTGTGGAACGATCCATGGACTTTTGTTTTTGATGGATCGGTTTTGGCAAACATGGATTGGTATGGGTCTTGGTATATATCGCATCGGGGGGCAAGTTTTGACTTTGCTTCACAATTAAACCTTAATGGACTAACAATCAAGCCGAATACGAGCGGTATTAAGGATTACACTTTTAATGGAGATCGGAGCGATATTATAGAGATTGTTTGGCGTTCTTTGTTGGTGATACGCAGTTGTCTGGGGAATATGAGTGAGGGATGAATGTTTGAGATGTCTTATGAGGAATGTAAGATTTGTTAAAGGATTTCAGATGGTGTCAATAAATCATATTCCTAGGGAGCGAACTTGGAGGCCAATGATCTTGCCAGGCTGCTTCTAGGGGTTATCGATAATAGGCGTTGAGTTGAGAAGCGATAACGATGTACAAGACGAAGGTGATGATGGAGACAGGAAATATTGATTATTTGCAAAATCGTCGCAATTGGTTTCAGAAAATAGGTATAGCTACTAAGTATGTGGTTGGCTTGATGGGAACTGTATTTCGGACTTTTGAGGGAGTTCTGCTTGGTGGCCTAATCTAGAAAAGCCAAAGTGGTTATGTGCGAGTGCATGAGGGCGTCTGGGGACTCTAATGGCTCATAAGATGAGTGGTTGCTGAGAAGAGTAGGATATTTTTGGCTGAAATGTTTGGAAGATTGCTTAAGTACTATAAGGATGTCAAGATTGTCAGAAGTTTGGAAATGTGCAACGAGCACCAGCATCGGCTTGAATTCTATCATCAAAACGTGGCCGTTAAGTAGGATGGGGAATTGTATATGATCGGCCGGTTTTTCCTCATCAGTAGGGGCACAAGTTCATATTGGCTGCAACAATCATTTTTATACGCAAGTGGGTAGCGGGCTATTCCTATTGAAGAACGCGTTACGTCAAGGAAGCGATCGAGTTGTAAAGGAGCATATAATTTATGGGTTTTGGATTCCTCAGAAGATACTACTGATCAGGGATCTGTTTTTGTGTCGGATGAGTTTTCAACAGTTTTGCTGGCCAGTATGGGGATCAAGTTATTAAATTTCGCTTTTATGCTTAGGCTATGGAACAGGCAGAAGCCTCTATAAGAGTTTTTGATCAATTGATTAAGCGGAAGCTTGATGAGCAGCCGGGCGATGGCATACTACTTAGCCGATTCGTTATGGGCTATCGGATGGCATGTCATGGCATCTACTCGGGGTTGCACCGTTCAATTAGTATATGGACCATAGGTAGTTTTACCTTGGGAAACTAACATCGCTTAGGAGAATTGCTTTTGAGAATCAAGTTGACAGCGATGATTATTATATTGATGACAGATGAACTTGAAGATTTGCTCAGATCGGTTAAGGGCACTAGAAAGGATTAAGGAAAATAAAGCCTAAGAGCGGCTGAGACATTATACCTAAAGGGTGATGAGTAAATCGTTTGCTGAAGGAGATCTTGTGTGAAGTTGATTTTCTGCGATCAGGTCGAGATACGCGATCGGGTAGGTTCGATTGCCAGAGAGAAGCCAGTTGGTAGCAGATGAGGGGGTGATGGTGATAGGAATATGGCTTGGACTCTTCATTGCCAAGTTGTTAAGTGGTCAAAAATTGGGAGGCTCTCGAATGACGAATGATCATTATAGTGCAAACCAGAGAGTGGTTCTAGTGGACACGCATAATAAAACCCCTTGACCCATGACTAAGTCCAGCGGGGGTTATCTGCCGCCAGAAAGAGCCGATGCTAAGCTTCGCCCCATGGAAAGCATCGGCGTAAGTGGGATCTTGGTCTTCTGTGGTAATCTCGTTGGAAAGGATTGGTTGAGAAGAGAAGTCCAAGAAGGCTTGGAGGTGTAGACATTGGCCAGAGTTGCACAAACACCAGGACCCCCGATATGGCTGATGGGCCCTGGCCGGCCGTAGCTTGTTTGCTCCTTGGTGAAGACTGATAGGTTAGCGCAAGGAGAAATTTGCCAAGGGGATCTGTTTTCCGATCAACTTAAGCACTCTGCCAACATGCATGTTGATCGTTGGACCAAGGGTTGGCACCAAAAACGTTACAGCCATACGTTCAGAAAAGCGACATGGTTCCGGCCAATACGCTGATCCAGTTTCCTTGTTGTGAATAGATATATACCTGGACCAGCCGCCGGATGTTTTTTGCTTGGAGCGTGAGCAGGGTTTGAATCGAAGCTTGAAGGGGTTTGATGTAGATCGTCGTGTCCAGGCAGTGAGCTAGTCACGTTCGCCAATGGGGGTCATCGGCCGTGCCCGAACAGGAAGGCATTGAGGGCATCAGACAGAAGTAAGAGGCGATGCGAGCAGAGGTTCATTCCTTTGCATATCGACCGAGAGAGTTGATGCAATGGCCGATATGTGATCTTCCAGAGAGTTCTCTTGTAGCTGGATACTCTGATATACCAATGTCTTTTCACCCAGGTAGCATCTCGGCCATGGCCTGAAACTATTGGTCCAATCGCTGACGTAGCATAGCCGAGTTCTTGAAGGGGATGCGTTGGGTCTCGCGCCTATGAATCTGTGGGATCTCGCTACCCATGGGGCCGTTGGTAGAAAGAAGTTCAGGTAATCGGCGGCCGGGATCAAGAACTCTGGTCTCTAAGATGCTACAGTTAAACAGAACACGACTGCAACAGATGAAGAGCATGGAGATTGATGCATTTAGGCTACAAAAATCAGGAAAAATAATCGTTTTAGCAGGATTACTCAGGGACTGCGGATGCTGATGTCATCATATCGCGAGAGAGGAAAGAAGATGCACGGATAATCGGCCGGGAGAGAAGGGCTGCCGACGGTTTCGTCTGGGTCGTGGCGCTTATGAAGTCTTGGGAGGGTGGGAAAAGCGGCGGTGTTCTGGTGATTGTTGGAAGCGTAAAAAGGGCTAGGAAGACGAAGCGTTTATAGAGATATATGACCGAGCGGGAATCGAGGCTTTTCAAACAATTATGGTAAGTGGGCTCCCTGGGCGCCTCGGTAATGGAAGAATTTAGAGGGCACAAAACGAAAGATTTCGAAAGTCCTATAAGAAGAACTCCAAAATTGGGGGCATGTGTTAACGCCAAAATTTGGTAAGGCCTGTATCAGATTCGGTCAGAGGAAGCTGCAGTCACTACGGAAATTTTGGATCAGAGCGGGCCGATCAGGGAGGAGCCGTGAAGACCACGTGGGCAGTTATTACTATGTTTTATGTAGGGAGGATTTATCTCTTTAGGAAACCTGACCCGTGTTTAACAGGTCTTCGTTAACATTTCTTCTGTAATTAGGAAACTTTATATGTGGTCCAATAGGAGGGAAATAGGACTCATGTAACTCGGGGTATAAATACGTATGCGGGTGCTGTGTAAATCTATCTAAATCAGATCAATAAAAATTCGCACATGCCACCTTGACGGGTTCTTGGTTTTCGAAGCCGGGTGCATCGGTTAAGTTCGACTCCGCGAGAGGGTAAGTCTCGTCACCAGGGCGGCGACTAATGCTAGGACTTCTCGGTTAGGTCTGATTTCTAGTCAGTTTATGGTAGTTGGCTTACCAGATATACTTATTTTAATTCTATGGCTTGCATCAGTTCAGTTTGATCTCATCAGGTTGATTAGGTATATTATTCTCACGCGTGCATAGACTTCTATCGGCCAATGGGTGTAATTATCGAAGTTTTGTGCTGCATGGTTCGGTCCGACCTACTAAGGCTGCCATAAGTTATTCCTGCTAGGTCGATATTTCTATGCAAGCGTCTTATTGGAATGTTATAGCCGATCAGTTTTCTCGTTTTTTATATCAAATCGTTAGATTTATTTTGGCTTGTCGAGGTCCTGTTATTGTTTACAGTCTGTGACTGCAACGGTTGGGTCCGATCTACTAGATTGATGATAATAACTTTACTCTTAGTAAGCCGATGGTTTTATGTGATGTTTTATCGGAGTGTGTCGATGTTTTACACCGGCAATAAATATATGAGGCTAGTGGCAGTGAAACTTGGTGGATTTTTGCAAAGGAAACAGGAAGAGTTTATACTGGTTTCAGGCCTCAACTGGTAATACCCTACGTGCCAGTTGTGGTGTTATTCCTTTGAGGATTTGTGGTGGTGATTCTGGTGAACAACTCACTGCGAGCTTATGTGTGTCTTGCCTCAGGGCCGCCTGCCTCCCTTATATCTGGGGGACAGGGTTACATGATAAGGATTCCCATGCGGATACGGACCAAGGGATATCCTTCTTAGAGATAGAAACTTGCCGCTAGACTGTTGTTTTTCCCTTATTATAACAAAGATAAAGTCTGCCGGTGCTATCTTATCTCTCTC
>RYFJ01000559.1:0-102531 GCA_003991445.1 Oryza meyeriana var. granulata
GAGGAGAGTTCGAGTGGGCTGCGAATTGTCACTGGGGGTTGATGGTGGTGAGTGCGTACGTTTCGGGTTCCTTTGTTGTGCTTCTTTGGCGCATTTCGTGTCAGTGGGCAGGTATTTAGCTCATCTTGGCGAGGTATGCGGATAGTTGTGACACGGTTGATACAGAGGAGTCGTGGTGCCTGCACACAGTATTGAGGGCTGGTCTGTATTGAAGCGGTATCGGTTGTGTCGTGTTCCATCCGAACGGATGTTACTCTACTCGGAGATCGGGAACCCCCGTCCCCGCCCATCAGAAGGCCAGGCGCCTCTTTGTCCTGATCATCATCACAAGTCCGGCACCGCTCTCCTCACGCTGGCCACTCCGACGTCCTCCGTCGCCCACTCGACCAGTGACGCGCCTCCCTCTCTCTCTCCTTCCGTAGAGCCGCTGCGCTTCCGCCTGCTCCGTCGCGGCAGCCCGCTGTATCGCCCGCTGTTAACGGCTCAAAATTGGTGAGTGACCTGTATCAGATTTCGGTTCATAGAGGACGGTTGCAGTCGGATAATGAAATTTGATTCAGAGGTAGACCGAGTCTGAGAAAGTAGCCGTGAAACGCGCGTGGCAGTTAATTACTTTAGAGTTTTTAGGAAAGGTTTATCTTTAGGAAACTTTACCTTTGTGTCCGGTTGTTAGTGCCTCGAGCGTTTTTTCTGTTATAGATAAGGGAAATCATATCCGTTGTCCTAATAAGGACTCATGTAATCCGGGGGTATATATTAACGTATGCCCGGGGACCGTTGTGATTATCACAATCGATCATAAAGGCGCATCGCACCGGTTCTGTTCGACTGGGATCTGCTTCTCAGAGTCCGGGCTGCATTTTGGTTAGGTGAACTCCCTGCGAGAGGGTAAGTCTCGTCACAGTTATTTGTTTTTATTTTTTACATTTTTTGACATTGGGTGGTGTGTTTTTTGTTTTTTTTTCTTTCCTGTTGTTGTGAGGACCTAATCGGGAGAGGTAGGGTCCGAGAGTCTAGTTTGGTGGTGTATGGAGTGTGCGGCTTACCTGTACGTATAGTGTATTTACTTATTTTAATGGCTTGATCAGTTGAGTTTGGTATCTCATAGATTGATTAGGTAATATCACTCACGGGTGCCAGACTGTTAAGGGTCTGAGCTTTGTGGTATGGCTGGGAGCTTGTGTTTATTTATCATCAGTTCGTGCTGCATCGGTTAAGTCCGACCTAATCTGAAGCTGCTTAGTGGCTAAGTCGTTCCTGCTGGTCTTCGATTGCGTTGTGTGCAGGCGTTTTTGGATGCAATGCTCGGTTAATTATTTCATCACGATCGCATTATATCTATCGGTGCTCATGAGCGATTGTTATCAGTTGTGGTCTGTTGCTGCAACGGTTAGTCCGATCTACTAGATTGAGATAATGAGCTGTTTACTGCTTAATAAGAGACCGATGGGTGTTGTGCGGATTGGTGTTGATCGAGTTGCTTTTAGCCGTTATGGGTTACCCCTATTAAAGCGACTATATTTATTCATTGTTTTATCCTCTGGTGGGTCGCGGTTTTTGAATGCATCGGTTTGGGCTAGGTTATGGTCAATTTATGTGGACGGTCATTTGTAGCATAATTGTCTTATTTTATGTATATGTGGGGGTTCTTTTTGGTTGTGATTATTGTCACAATCGCTAAGGGCTGAGCGAGTGGGTTTATTTCTGCCCGATGTTGCAAGCACAAGTACAAAGCAGGTTTCCGGGGCACGACCCAGGTAAGGCTCGGTATGAGCCCGGGTAAGGACCAGTGTATGGGCCCCGGACAGCGGACGAAGATTTGGAAGCCGATATGAGCAAGGGCCGGGTGCAGGCCAACACCTTCATAACAAGACCAGTAACACTAGATCATATCAGCTAGGATCTATTTGATTTCTTTATGCATTATATTTGTTCATTTATTAGCTTAATAGCCGGTTTTCGAAATATCCTTTTGATGTTATGCCGGTCTAGTTCATGATTATTGTTTTATTATTAGATGCTGTTTTTGCCGCATCTGTCTAGGCCGATGGTGTAAGTGCTTGGTGACGGTGTGCATCGGCCTGATGTGGTTCTGATGAAGGACGTTATGTCTGGGAGAGGTGCGGGGGCTTCTGCAGCCCTTGGCTCATTGATCTAACATTTTCCATCTTGTCAATTACAGGGTCAAATTGACTGGCCACGCCTATGAACCTCCACTTTAGACCTGCACTGGAGTGAAGCATTCTCCAGGCCCTTCGCGTGTCACCATGAGCCGGAACCGGGACGTGGGTGGTTTGTGGGCTTGTTTGTCTGGGCGGCGATTTTCGGCGTCAACGTGTATCGTGCTTTTGGCACGCCTGGTGGGGGAGCGGATTGTGAAGTTGGTTCAAGGGCGCAGAAGCTATCAACATCTGTTTTGGTTTCAATCAAGAGGTCTAAACATGGCTGGAGGAAGTAATGACGGGGACATTGGTTGGGTTTAGGTGGACTGTAATTTTGGCGGCTGGCATCTGTTCGATGGGAGGAGAGTTCTACCTGAAGAGCAAATTTGCAAGTTTGAACATCTCATTACAACTTTCAGATGCCTGTGTTTTTTATTGACTTTGCGTTCGGATATGACAAGGCAAGGGATTTCATGGGAATTTTCGTTGTAGTTTTCCAAAACAGACTTTTTTGTGTGGTAGGGATAGATAGTGAGTGCTTGTGCACAGCATCTCCGGATGTAGTTCTCTATGGCATATCAATTGCTGGTGACATGGAGATGTTATAACTGAGCTTGTCGCACGCACTCATCAAATCAGTCAGGGGTCTTGCGTATTACATATGTGCATAACGTTATCAAGTAGACTGGTGAGGTGGGGATGGTTTTCTGATGTGCCTAAGGAGCAACTGGGGGTCGTTGGGTGTTGCTCTTCCGGACTATTGAAGATGAGTAGCAGGCTCATAGTTAATTTTACAGGACAGGTTAGCAAGGATAATAGGGCCATTAGTTTGTATTGGGGGTATGGTTGTTTTGGGACACTTGTTTCGGGTCATTAGAACAGGCTGGGGGGCAACAGGATATCCTGCCTGGATCATCAGGTTTGATCTATTTATTTGGTGGGATATGGCTCGAGCAGAACTATCCGGGTGAGGGTAGGAGCGCCGATCCAGGTACTTACCAGTTAAGGAGTATCAGAGACAGAAGGCGGGCTAACCACCCTGCGAATGCAGTATCAAGCAGTCTCAACGGAAGATGCAGAGAGGAGATTTTGTCGGCGAGCTGGGTTTGAGGAGTTAGTATGGGGAAGGGAGCAGTTCGGGGATCAAGCCAAGGAACAGGTTTAGCGTCAGGTGGGTATCGCAACCATATCCTGAGTGGTTTGACAGGGTTTCGTTTGCACATGCGTTGTTTGTTTGGGTTGTGGTTCCTGGGTGTGATACAGGTTGGGGTCCCGGTGGTATTGTCTCTAACGTGTTGTTCTAGGGCAGGGGCATACTACGTCTTTATCGAGTAGAAATGTCAGCTCGATTCTGGCGCAGTGCGGGGAGGCATCGTGCTGAAGGAGGGCCCTTGAGGGTTAGGGGTTTTTTCCCCTATCACATCTAGATAGGCTTTTACATGGTTCTCCTCGCTTAACCTTTTACACAAGCGAATTCGTTCGGGGTGGGTTTTGTGTGTGGTTTGGGTGTGTGGTGGTGGTGTCTGTGGTGTTTTGGTTGGGTTGTGTTGGGGGTTTTGTGGGTTGGTCTCGATCGGTAGAATCAGTTTTGCGATCAAATATTTCTTCGCTGGGATTCACGAGCTGAGACTGTCAGAGTTTGACTATTCTTGTTAATGGTCAACGACCCCAGATGAAACAGTACCGGAATACATTCAGGATTTCGGAATTAGAAGCCGGGTGTTATAGTTTTAAACCTGAGCGATGGGCATCTGGGTTGGTGGCCACCGATCTAGCTTTCAGGGACTGTCTTGGCGCAATCAGAGAAAGGTTTTCGTCTCAAGAATCAAATCTTTGTCGCACCTGGTTACAAAGGTATTGGCTCATGAAAGCCGATTTCAAGAGCGAAAAAAGACAGTACCAGAGGAGAGTTGCTCAGGTTCAGGTCTATTCAACGGACTCAGATGATGAGGAATCCGACGCTGGAGGTTGGATTGGCAGAGTGGGCCAGGAACAAGAAGTCAGTATCATGCCCATGGTGTCAAAGATATCGGCAAAGAGGAACGATATGATTTCGTATGTAAGCAAAGCCGATAAGATCTTTTGATTTGTTGTTACAGGAAAAGCAAATACAATGCCGGCCAAACCACGTGATTCCATCAGCGAAGACGTAAAAGAAGAAGAATAGTATTGCAAGTGGCACAACGCGATATCGCACCATACTAACGAGTGTAAGGTTTTTTCGGCAACAATTCAGCTGGCTGTTGAGCAAGGACGAATCAAGTTTGAAGATAAAAAGCCAATGAAGATAATGGGGCACCCGTTCCCCGTAAACATGGTCTATGCGGGGTCATCGTCCAGGAGTCAAGCCGATGAAGGAAGACGTCAGAGTAAATCGAGGATTACTTCATCGGGTAATGATAGAGAAGTACTCAAGGTACGATGAACAGGGGGATGGACTGGAACAATATAATCTGCATGGGACTGCCGTTTTTTCGTTTCTGCTGGGATCAAGGAATGAGACTGCCATCAGCTGAAAATTGCCCCGAGTGGGCAGCAGTGCAGGAAATGCGGCATGATCGCCAGCAGGAGTGTTCGCAGGGATCGGTCGCCTGGGAGAAGAACATCAGTTGATAGCCGATTGGGGCCGATCATGAAGAGTTCTTTGAAGAAGATGAAGAGGAAATACGTGAGTAAGCAAATCCAGAATCCTCAATGGTTGCCCTAGTGGGATATTCACGAAAAAGTCAGAGAGGAGGGCACAGCGGTTACGGCACCGAGAGCAACAGGAAGAACAGAGTCAAGATCAGGAGAGGTTGATCATCGTTCCCAAAAAGACTAAGCAAGTTTGGCAGTGAAGAAGAAGGACGAGGGATGAGGTGCATCAGCACCGGTAAATATGGTGTTCTTTTTGCCCTCGGAGTATTAAAGCGCTTCATCAGATGAAGAAGGAGATGAAGTAGTTTTCGCTCAACTAACGTTCTCAATCTGATCAAGCTATATTTGATAAACCTGAAAAGTCAGAGCATCAGCACTTAAAGCCGTTATACATCAAGGGTTACGTAAATGGGAAGCCGATGACAAAGATGTTGGTTGATGGAGGAGCCGCGGTTAAATCTCATGCCTCATGCTACGTTCCCGGAAGTTGGGGAAGACTGCCGAAGATTTGATCAAGACAAATATGGTGCTAAAAGACTTCGGTAGGGAATTTTATCAGAGGCGAAAGCGTATTAAACGTGGAGCTGATAGTGGGTGAACAAGCATTGCCCACCACGTTTTTTTCGTCATCGATGGAAAGGGGTCATACAGTTTACTTCTCGGCAGGGGACTGGATTCATGCGAACTGTTGCGTGCCTTCGACAATGCATCAATGTCTAATACAGTGGCATGGAGATCAGGTCGAGAGGGTTCTAGCAGGATCGGTCACCGGGAATCTCGCGATGACCGATCTACTGTTCTTGGGAAGCCGACGGGTGGTTGACTGCCTATCCGGAAACAGCATGGGAAGGAGATACCTCGAGGTCACTAGCCAGGGGATACAGCTCGATACAGGCAAGTCGGCTCTGAATTGTTACTCTGATGGGCTCCATTGAAGACTTCGAGGGGGAAATTGGGGGCAAGGATTTACGTCGGCTGATGATTTGGAAGAGATTGATATAGGGACAGGAGATAAGCCAAGGCCGACGTACCTAAGCAAAAATTAGGTTTTCTAAGCTACGAGAGGAATTGATAAAATTGTTGAAAAGAATCGGATTGTTTTGCCTGGGAATACCCGATGAGATGCCAGGATTGAGCCGATCAATTGTTGAACATCGGCTGCCTTTATTAAACAGGATATCGGCCATTTAAGCAGGCTCCAAGGAGATTCAAGGCAGAATTGTATGAGCCGATCAAGGCGGAAATCACGAGGTTGTACGATGCCAAGTTTATAAGGCCATGCCGATATGCTGAGTGGGTTTTCTAATATCGTCCCGTGGAGAAGAAAAATGGGAAACTGAGGATATGTATTGATTTCCGGGATCTAAATAAAGCTACCCCCAAGATGAGTACCCGATGCCGATAGCGGATTATTGGTGGATGCAGCGTCAGGCCATAAAGATTATCAGCTTCAGGACGGCAATGCAGGATATAATCAGATTTTCATGGCCGAAGAGGATATACACAAGACTGCGTTCCGATGTCCCGGAGCTATCGGTTTGTATGAGTGGGTAGTAATGACTTTTGGATTAAAAAGTGCCGGTGCAACCATCAAAGAGCGATGAATTATATATTTCATGATCTCATCGATTATTGGTGGAAATTTACATTGATGATGTGGTGGTTAAGTCTAAAAGTGGGGAAAGCCATATAGCCGATTTACGAAAGAGTGCTGGAGAGGGCCAAGAAATACGGACTAAGAATGAATCCCAACAAGTGTGCTTTTGGTGTATCGGCTGGGCAATTTTTGGGTTTTATGGTTCATGAGCGAGGGATTGAAGTTAGTCAGCGAAGTATCAGAGCATTAAGACTACAGAGCCACCAAGCGATAAGACAGAGTTGCAATCGTTGATCGGCAAGATTAATTTTGTGAGAAGATTCATATCAAATTTATCAGGAAGAATTGAGTCTTTCACGCCGTTATTGAAGTTGAAGGCCGATCAAGAATTTGGTGGGGGGCAGCGCAGCAGAAGGCGTTGACGAGATCAAGAATTATCTTAGTTCCCCGCCTGTTTTGATTCCACCGCAGGAAGGAGTGCCGTTCAGATTATACTTGTCGGCCGATGAGAGGTCCATCGGTTCTGTTTTGGTCCAAGAATTTGAAGGCAAAGAGCGAGTTGTGTTCTATCTAAGTAGGAGACTTTTGGATGCTGAGACGAGATATCCAGCGGTGGAGAAGTTATGCTTATGTTTATATTTCTCGTGTACAAAGTTGAGGCATTACATCCTATCGGCTGAATGTACAGTAGTTTGCCAGGCCGATGTGGTCAAATATATGTTGTCGGCTCCAGTCTTGAAAGGGCGAGTTGGCAAGTGGGTTTTTGCCTTGACAGAGTTTGACTTGAGGTACGAATCGGCTAAAGCAATCAAAGGACAAGCAGTGGCCGATTTTATTGTCCAGCACAGGGGGTCTCACGAGGACTATGTGGAGCCGATCCCATGGGTCTTATTTTTTGATGGATCGGTTTGCAGGCATGGATCTGGTATCGGTTTGGTTATTGTATCGCCTCGGGGGGCAAGTTTTGAGTTTGCTTTTACAATTAAGCCTTATCGGACTAACAATCAGGCGGAGTACGAGGCGGTGCTGAAAGGACTTCAACTATTAAAGGAGATCGGGGCCGATATTATAGAGATTATTGGTGATTCTTTGTTGGTGATCAAACAGTTATCTGGAGAATATGAGTGCAGGGATGATGTTTTGAGGTCGTATTATGAAGAATGCGTGGATTTGTTGAAGGATTTCAAGATGGTGTCAATGAATCATATTCCCAGGGAGCAGAATTTGGAAGCCAATGATCTTGCACAGATTGCTTCAGGATATTGGCTGAATAGGCAGGTTGAGGTGGAGATAGCCGATATTGATGTCCAGAACAAGGCCGATGACTAGAGACAGGAGATAATTGATTACTTACGAAATCCGTCGCAGTCTGTTTCCAGGAAGATTTGGTATAAAGCTACTAAATATGTGCTACTTGATGAGGAGTTGTATTATCGGACGTTTGAGGGAGTTCTGCTTAGATGCCTGGGTTTGGAAGAAGCCAAAGTGGTTATGTGTGAAGTGCATGAAGGCATCTGTGGGACTCATCAATCGGCTCATAAGATGAAATGGTTGTTGAGAAGAGTAGGGTATTTTTGGCCGACAATGCTGGAAGATTGTTTTAGGTATTATAAAGGATGTCAAGATTGTCAGAAGTTTGGAAATATACAGCGGGCACCAGCATCGGCTATGAATCCTATCATCAAACCGTGGCCGTTTAGAGGATGGGGAATTGATATGATCGGCCAGATTTTTCCTCCATCAAGTAAGGGACATAAGTTTATATTGGCAGCAACAGATTATTTCACCAAGTGGGTAGAGGCGATTCCTTTGAAGAAGGTCACGTCCAAAGAAGCGATCGAATTTGTCAAGGAGCATATCATTTATCGGTTTGGAATTCCTCAGATGATAACTACTGATCAGGGGTCTATCTTTGTTTCTGATGAGTTTCAGCAGTTTGCTGCCAGTATGGGAATCAAGCTATTAAATTTATCACCTTATTATGCTCAAGCCAATGGGCAAGCAGAAGCTTCCAACAAGAGTTTGATCAAGTTAATTAAGCGGAAAATTGATGAGCAGCCACGGCGATGGCATTCTACATTAGCCGATTCACTATGGGCCTATCAGATGGCATGCCACGGGTCTACTCGGGTACCGCCGTATCAGTTGGTATATGGACATGAGGCGGTTTTACCATGGGAAACTAACATCGGCTCTAGAAGACTTTCTTTGCAGAATCAATTGACGGCCGATGATTATTATAACTTGATGGCAGATGAACTTGAAGATTTAGCTCAGAATCGGTTAAGAGCGCTGGAAAGAATCAAGGAGAATAAGGCTAGAGCAGCTCGGCATTACAACAAAAAGGTGGTGAATAAGTCGTTTGCCGAGGGGGATTTTGTGTGGAAGTTGATTTTGCCGATCGGGTCCAGAGATAATAAGTTCGGAAAATGGTCGCCTAATTGGGAAGGGCCTTATCGGATTAATCGCTGTGTGCCTGGTAACGCATATATATTAGAAGATCTTGACGGGACGGAGTTTGCTAAAGCACTTAATGGGAAATATCTCAAGAAATACTACCCTAGCGTTTGGATCAATTCTTAAATCGGTTAAGTACAGCCGATTTCTAAGCAATTCGGAAAGCCGATGTTTTTATACGTCGCCTAAAGACAGCCGATATCAATTGATATCGCCTTTAGATCAAAACAAGCGGAAAAATTATCAGGACTGAGAGAGATAAGTAGCAGAGCCGATCTGGTTACATGACAGCAGAAGGGTGATCGGCATGTTCCGGAAAATCGTCAGTTATAAAGGTTTAAGGCTTACAAAAACTTTCGGATAGTTTCGATTGCGCGCAGACGGATCTGATCAATTTCATTGATGGCCCGGATATCGTCTTCATCAGAGCCTGGGATGACTTTCAAGCTTTTGCGCCGATGGATGACTTGGCGCACTGCTGCTGTGACTTTGGCTTCTTGATCTTGGATGGCTTGCGGCAGGCCGATGAGCTGGGATTCTGTGTCTTCAAGATCCTTGCGAACTTTTTCAAGTTCTCCCAGCAAATCGGCTTCCTTTTTCTTCAGTTGATTTATCTTGGATTGAAGTTCTTGGGGGACAGCTGCCATGTCATCAAGTTTCTTCTTGTCTATCTGGGCTGATAGCCGATCGGTTTGGATGTCTTGGGCTATCTTCTGTTGGTCAGCACGATCGGCTATACGCTGTCTGAGCTTGATAAGTTTAAACCTATGAGACTCCAGGTATGCTGCGGGAGTCAATGCATCAACGAGCTCTTCGGGCAGGTGGTGTTCGATGTCTGCAAATCTTGCTCGGATTGGCCCGCAGTCTTCTACCAGTGCATCGATTGGATTTTCCAGCCGACTGATGATGCTTGTTAAGTACTCGCGCACATCGGCTGAGAAGGACGGTTTGGAGGCTGCACTGGTGGCTGTAGCTTCTTCTACCTCCAGATATTGACCGATGTCGAAGGAGAACAAGTCGGCCAAGGACTGCAAAATTGGTATCGGAAAGGTGATCAATAAGAGATTAGAAGCAAAGTATGAGCATGACAAAGGTTACCTGAGGAAGGACGTCGGCAGATCGGGTAACATCGGCTTCGGTAGGATGAGTAGGTTGTTCTTCAGAGGGGCCGATGTCAGCCGATGGAATAGAAGCAGTCTCGTTGATGGTTGGAGGACTTGGTGCTGAAAGAGGGGGAGTTGGAGAAGCTATCGGCTCGGTGCTTGGAAGGATGTTAGAGGAATGTTGGGGTTCTGGAGCCAATGACTCAAGCTGAAAATGAAACTGGTAAGATAAATGAGAAATCGAGGAATGATATCCAATTTGGCACGTACCTGAGGGGAAGAAGGAGCCGATATGATCTGGGGAGAAGTTGGCGTTGTGGTAGCAGCATCGGCATCGGTCTTCTGCTTCTTCAAAGAGGGACGGTGCGCTAACTTCTTCCGCTTTTGTCCAATCGGCCGAGGCGCCTTGAGAAGAGCCGATGGAGATGGAGCGTCGCACCCTAAGTTCGGAGCGGCCGATGAGGGTTGGTACAGAATCGGCCGACCGCTGTTGCTTGTTGATGAGGGCTCGATGCTGGCGGCCTGCAAAGTAAGGGTCAGAGACGATTGAGGATGATATTTGAAGCTTGCAAGAGTTACCTCGTTATCAGATTCAACATAGTCGGCGTCCAGACGGGAGCAATAACAAGTGGGCGCTAAGCAGAACAGATGTTTCTTCCATTCCGACCACCATCGGACAAAAGGCTTGGTGTTGGCAGTGCAGACGTACACCTCGGTGGCAGCGCCTAGCAGGAGGGAGTCTGTCAAAGACCGCAGCCGATCATATTCCAGGGCGCTGCTGACCGTGCCCCGAGCCTGGAGTTTGTCGGTGAAGAACAGGCCGATCGGAAGCTGGCCAAGGCCGAGTTGACGGGAGCTGGTTGATGGGTGGTAGAACTCATACGATGGTTGAGTTCGGCCCAGAGAAAAGCCGGTTGGCAGCAGGCAAGGACTGATGGCTGATAGGAATATGGCTTTAGACTGATCATCGTTCAGAGCTTTGAGTGGATCAAAGTTGGAAGGCATCTCGAATGATGATGCGTCATTATAAGCAAACCAAAGAGTAGCATCCCTGGTAAAGCCATAATAAAACCCCTTGAACCACTGACTAACTTCAGCAGGGGATATCTTGCCGCCAGAAAGGGCCGATGCAGCCTCACCCATAGAGATGCATCGGCGGTAGATGGGGTCTTGATCTTCTGGGTAATCAGCTGGGAAGGATTGCTTGAGGAGGGAAGTTTCTGGGATGGCCTTGGAGGTGTAAACATTAAGCCAGAGCTGTACGAACCACCAAGGACCCCCAATGTGGCCGACGGGCTGGCTGGCCGATAGCTTAGTTGCCACATGATGAAGCAGCTGGTAGGTGGCGCCAAGGAGATAGTGCCCTAACGGAATTTGTTTCCTCTCGGCCAAGCACTCTGCCAGGCATTGCATATTGGTCGTCGGGCCGAGGGTTGCGCCACCAAAGACGAACCGTTCCAACCACAAGTTCAGAAAAGCGACATGCTCCCGATCATCAACCGGTCCAGTTCCTTTGTTGTGAAGAGATATATACCTGGACCAGCCGCCGATGTTTTTTGTTTGAAGCCGGTGGGCAGGCTTGAACCGGAGTTTGAAGGGGTTGATGTAGCTTGTAGTATCCAGGCAGGTGAGCATGGTCACGTCCAGCAGAGTAGGGGTCATCGGCCCATGACCAAACAGAAAGGCATTAAGAGCATCAGACCAAAAGTACGAGGCCGATGCGAGCAGAGATTCATTCCTTTCCATATCGGCCAAGGAGAGGTTGATGCAGTGGCCGATGTGAGATTCTTCCCAATAGATCCTCTTTGCAGCCGATACTCTGATGTACCAGTCTCTCCATCCGGGCAATCTGCTCGGCCATGACCTGAAGCTGTTGGTCCAGTCACTGACCAACATGGCCGAGTTCTTGAAGGGAGTGCGTTGGGTTTCGGCACTGATGAAATCGGTGGGATCTTCGCTGCCCATGGGGCCATGATAGAAGAAACCGGGATAATCGGCGGACGGAATCAAGATCTGGGCTCTAAGATGCTACAGTAAACAAGAACACGATGAAGAACAGATAAAAAAACGGAGCAGATCGGGTTCGTATAGATTGCAGATTGAAGAAAATAATCGGGCGAGAAGATTACCTCAGGAACTGCGGATGCTGATGCCATTGTGGGAGTAAGAAACGATGCAGAGATCAACGGCCGGAGAAGAAGGTTGCGATGATTCGTCTGGGTTCGCTAGAGCTTGGTGAAGATGTGGGAGGTGAAGCGGTAGTGCTCTGGTGATGTGAAAGCATAAAAAAGGCAAGGAGACGAAGCGTTTTTATAGGGGTATGATGACCGAGCGGGAATCGAGGCCGTTGGCACTGTTTCAAACATTTATGGCAAATGGGCTATCTTGGGCCACCTCGGTATGGGAGAAATCTAGAGGCCCAAAGTTGGAAGAATTTCGAAATCCTACAGGAAAACTTCGAAATTGGGGGGCATGTGTTAACGCCAAAATTTGGTGAGGACCTGTATCAGATTCGGTCAAGAGGATGGTTGCAGTCGGATAATGGAAATTGATCCAAGAGGTAGACCGAGTCTGAGAAGGAGCCGTGAAGACCGCGCGTGGCAGTTAATTACTATAGTTATTAGGAAAAGGTTTATCTCTTTTAGGAAACTTGACCTCGTGTCCGGTCAGGCCTCGTTAGCGTTTTCTGTTATAGATAAGGAAATCATATACCGTGTCCTATAAGGACTCATGTAACTCGGGGTATATATACGTATGCCCGGGGACCTTGTAATCTATCACAACGATCAATACAAATTCGGCGCATCGCCACCCCTTCGACGGGATCCTGCTTCTCGAGCCGGGCTGCATCGGTTAGGTCCGAACTCCTGCGAGAGGGTAAGTCTCGTCACACCGACTACCAATCGGCTAGGACTTCCTCGGTTAGGTCCGATATTCTAGTTGGTTTATGGTAGTCGGCTTACCACGATATATTTACTTTATCTATGGCTGCATCAGTTCAGTTTGATCTCATAGATTGATTAGGTATATCACATCACGGGTGCACAGACTGTATCGACTTACTGGGAGCGATTTATCATCAGTTCGTGCTGCATCGGTTAAGTCCGACCTACTGAACTGCTAGTGATAAGTCGATCCTGCTGGGCCGATGCGTTGTGTGCAGGCGTTTTATCGGAATGCATAGCCGGTAAGTTATTTTCATCACGATCGCATTATATCTATCGGCTCATTGAGGCATTGTTATCATTGTCGGTCTGTGCTGCAACGGTTAGGTCCGATCTACTAGATTGACGATAATAGCTTTACTCTCAATAAGCCGATGGTGTTGTGCGATGGTGTTATCGGAGTGCTTAGCCGATAAGTTACCTATTAAAGCCGACTATATTTATTCATTGTTTTACCCTGTACTCGCTTTGTTAAGCAATCGGCTAGTTTATCAAGTATTCACCATTTACATCATTGCATATTTTATTATATGTTCTTGCCTGTATTATTGTCACAATCGGCTAAGGGCTAGCCGATGGGTTTATTCTGCCGATCCAAGCACAAGTACAAGCAGGTTCCCGGGCACGACCCCAGGTAAGGGCTCGGGCATGAGCCCGGGTAAGGACCAGTGTATGGGCCCGGACAGCGGACGAAGATCTTGGAAGCCGATATGAGCAAGGGCCCGGGTGCAGGCACACCTTCATAACAATACCAGTAACACTAGATCATGATCAGCTAGGATCTATTTGATTTATTTATGCATTATATTTGTTCATTTTATCTTGCTTATAGCCGGTTTTCGAATATCCCTTCGATGATCGGCTAGCATGATATTTGTTTATTATTACATTATTGTCTTTGCCGTCATCGGTCTTAAGCCGATGTGTAAGTGCTACGGTGTGCATCGGCCATCGGCTGATGAAACGAGTCTAGATCGGCTTCCAGCCGATTGGCTCATTGATCTAACATTTTCCTCCTTGTCAATTACAGGGTCAAATTGACTGGCACGCCTACGAACCTCAAACTTTAGGACCTGCACTGGAGTGAAGCAAATCTCCCAGGCCTTCGCGTGTCACCCAGACGCCGAACCGGGACCCGGCGATTTTCGGCGTCAACACCCGCGCCGCCGTCCTTACTGTCCTGCGTCGTGGCCATGCCATGGTCATGTCGGCAAGCTTGGGCTGCGTGTTGCCTGCGTGGCCACTCGCCCGTGAGCACCCGTGGGGCCCGCCTGTCGGCCTTCCCTGTTGTCACGCCCAGAAATTCACCAGAATTTCCAAAGCTAATTTGTGCAATAAATCCTCGTCCAGGAATCAGCCGAGGTACACAAATTGACAATTTGATAAACATAATCAAAACGAAATAACGATAAATACTTACAACAGAGGCACTTAGTCCTCACATAGAAGAAAACAGCAGCGGAACGGCAACTAGCGTAGCTTCAGCTCCAAGCCATAGGCAGCTCAACTGGGGTATAAGCCAAACACCAACTTCTCCTCCTCGCAAAGCTTCTCTATAAAAATTGCAATAATGCAAGACTGAGTACCACCCACTGTACTCAACAAGCCACACTAGGGAATGCAATGTAATGCAACAGGATACCAAAGGAAAGGCATAATATGGCTTATTTGCGTAAAACAGCATTGAAAACATTTGCATATAAAATCATTAAAAACAATATAGTTTAATTATTAATCAGTATTGAATCAACCACTGAACAACGCTCCAACGCAGTTCAGGCCCAAACCATAACTTCTCCAACCAGGAGCTATCAATATTCCATCATTTATTTCCATTAATGAGTAGTGTGGGACTAATCACAGAAAACATTGCTAGGCTCGCCCTTAACCGTGGGCACGGCTATTCGAATAGTTTTACTCTGGCTAGAGATGTACCAATTTACCCATGAGACACAACTCCACAGCACATCACTGTGCCCCTCAATACCACCATGGTATCTCGGTAAGGAATTGTGACAGGATCATTCATGTAACTCGCCCAATAGGAGAGCCTCCCACCGAACCTCCGGTCTCCGGTAGAGGTGATCAATGCCCTCCCCACAAGACGGTCCGACGCCCGAAGCATGGACTTATTGTCACTGCCATGTGTGGACTTATACCAGCCACAAACACGCCCTGGTGCCTCCTATTAAACTCGTCACACTTCAAACTCCTGCTAGCCCATACTAGCTTGTGGTTAGCACGAGTGTTGCTTCGCAACAAGTAGTCCGCGAACCGGTCCTTAACTGTCATGAGCACCGCTAGCAACAAACACAACCCTGGTGCTCACAACCCACCATTCAGTCAAGTTTTAGTTAACATAGTTAATTAATCAACCACGACTCACAGTCGTGAAAATATAGCCAGTATATATTAATTAATCAGAATGAATGAATAATTTCCCACATATAATGATACTATAGTTTCTAGGCATGGCTAAGCAACTCCTAAATAATCTAGCTAGATAAATATTTAAACATCCAGCTAGTCAGTATTATTCACCCAAGGTATCAAGGTATAGATAGCAATAAC
Organism: Oryza meyeriana var. granulata; assembly: GCA_003991445.1. Classification (NCBI taxonomy): domain Eukaryota; kingdom Viridiplantae; phylum Streptophyta; class Magnoliopsida; order Poales; family Poaceae; genus Oryza; species Oryza meyeriana. Next base: position 15,473 of record RYFJ01000559.1, read on the forward strand.
CAAAATGGCCATAAATATCAAGGAATATTGGCTATTAAATAATTACCCGTAATAATGTCATTCTAAAGCATTTCATGTAATAACTTTAAAATAAAAGTAGCTTTCACAAACGGGATCAACATGCTCAAGGAGATTGTCGTGTGACTTGCCTTGCAATCGCAAAAGTCTTCAAATACTCTTCCGAACTCTTCCGCAGACTCCGCGATCTTCCGAAACAGCAATATACGTAACTACACGTAAAACAATAATAATCCTAAGAAACTCCAATAAACAATACATAAAATACATAAACAAGTAAATTATGATTTTATATGAATTTAGAAAGAAGAACGGGTCGAATCGGAGTTCGGATGGAAAAGATACGGCTTTCGGAATATTGAATTCGGAATAACTCCGAAAAGAATTGGAAAAGAATATTCTCGGGAATATTCTCTGAATTTTCAGATTAAAACTAATTATTTTGGATAAATGCTGAGATATGGGATCCATGATCAGTGACCAGGCGTATGGTGGACTTGGTTCATGGATTTAGAAATAGGAGGGGCGGATGGAATATTGAGGTGGATAACATGTGGCCGAAGGGGATGAGGTGGCAACCGAAGTGACAGCTGAGGTGGCTAGGGCTGACATGGCTTTGACCGATTAAAAGGGTTAGATGGCCAAGGTGGCTTGGATCGACTTCGGATTATCGGACGATTGAGATTTATTGGGGCACTGTGCCTCGGGTCCCCTAGTCATACACTGGGAGAAACACCGGGGCTCAGAGGTCACAAAGGAGAATACTGCTGAGGATGTCCGACGATGTGATGACGGTGTCCCGTGGCATACAGAGGCAACAAGGGCGACGGACCGGGGACGGCGTGGCCAAGACGAGCCGGAGGGACACGGCGATGGCGACAGACTTCGGGTTCACCGGCGGCACTGAATCACAGAGACGGCGATGACGGCTCATCGGCCGGGACGACAGCAGATGGGGAGTAGAGCAGGGATGGGATGAGGTGGCGTAGCGATGGTGGCACTGTAGGCAACAGCAGGAATGGTGACGGCAGACGACGACACTGGGTGGCGGAAAAGACGACCTGAAGGCGGTGCGGCGGACCGGCGACGGAGCAGCGACCCGGGCGACACGACGGAGGACAGTCAGGAGGGAGCGGGCGACGGCCGGCACGACGACAGCGGGGGACATAGCGGCGCTTGGCGAAAAATGACGAGGAGCAGGAGGCAGAGGCGACGAGGGGAGACGCCGTTGGGGCAACACGGCCGGAGAGGAGGCTTAGATGCCGGCGACGACGAAGCAAAGGTGGGTGCGGCGAGATGGCCTTGCCGCTGGCGCGGCGACCAACCGGCGGCGCACAGCAAGTAGATGAGGACGCGACGGGCGTCGCTGTAAACGGCGGCGACGATGCCGGGCGGGGAGCAGAAGCGGTGCGAGGCAGACGGCGAGGCGGTGGACTCCAAGCGACGGCGGCAGCAGATGGGGGAAGACAGAGGGCGGCAGAGGCAGCGACGTCGGCACTGGAGAGAACGGCGCACAGGGGATAGACGACGACGACTACCTGGCAACGGCGACGACGAACAGGAGGCAGAGGAGGATGGGCAACGATGCCGATTGGAAAAGAGCGATGGCAGCGATGAACCAAAGAAGGGCGGCTTCAGTCCGAATGCTCACCGATGGTGGGGATCGAAGACGACGGCGGCGAAGCAGAGGCGACGGCAGACCGGCGCTGGCAGCGCGGCGAAGCCAACGAAGAGGGAACGGCGACGGCGGCAGGAGGAGGACGGCAGCTCGACGGCGACGCTAGACGGAGACGCCAGGGATGACGCGACGACGACAGGCGGCTTCCCGATCCGAGGCGTCAAAGAAGGAAAAGAAGATGGGGCATTGGGGACGACGGGGTGGATGCTCACCGGCAACGGGCGGTAGACGGGGATGACGACGACCACAACGACCTCTGTCGGCGGCAAGGCAGAGACAGCCGGCAGGGCGGCAGCTGAGGCAGCGCAGGACGCCGGCGCGGCGGCAGGTGTAGACGGCGGCGCGGCACGAGGGCGAGCTAGCGGCGGTAGATGGAGACAGCAGGGCGGCGCGACGGGGTGGCAGCGGTGGCCTAGTGGCGTGGAGAGGAGCAGAGCCGGCTAGGGCACAGGGCTGGCGGCTGAGGCATATATAGGGGCGGCGGCGGGTTCGGCGGTGGCCGTTGCGGGGCGGAGGTGCAGGGGGCGGCGCACGGCCGAGATCGGGCACAGGCTAGCGCGGAGGCCGAGGGGCTTGGGGCCGGGGTGGCAACAGGCCACGCGGCGGCGCGGGCCGAGGAGGCGGGCCGGTGGCGGCGCGTGGCGCAGGCCGGGCCGAGGAGCAGTGCGAGGGGCGCAGGAGAGGCAGCTTGGCCTCGGGAGGCAGAGGAGAGAAGAAGCAAGAAGGAAGAGGAACAGTGGCCCGGAGAGAAAAAGAAAAAAGAAGGGAAAGAAAAAGAAAATAAAAGGGTAAGATTGGAAAGGAAAAAAAGAGTCTTTTTCCAGAAAATTCCAATTTTGCAAAAATTGGAATTTGGGGATATTTGTGGAATCTGAGTCGTGTTCTGGAATTTAGAAATTTCGGAAATATTCAGGACATTGGAATTATCTGGGTACGAGGATATATATATATATATATATACATACACGTATATATATATTGGGAATCGAAGGGTATTTGGATGAATTTAGAAAACAAAAGTATATTTAGTGGGGTCCAGGAAACAGAATATTTTGTGGGATTCCGAGAATGGAGAATATTTTCTTGATGGAAATTTGGGGAGTAGAATATTGGGATATTCGAGGAATATTTGGGGAAACGAATATCGAATTATCCATCAGGTTGAGAACTAGAGGAGATTTTCTGGGAATTGGGAAATGGCATACTCCGAATAAAATATTTTGGGATTAGGGCATTGACAAGGGTGTTTTATTAGGACTGGAATTTGGAGAAATCTTAGACGATTGGGGATTTGGATTCATTTTGACAGAAAAGGAGTTTAAAGGAATATCTGGGATTTATCTCAAAGGGACGTATAGATATTTTGAATACAAAGGATCTCGAATTGGGAGTCCAAAAGAGTTCTAGGATTTCAAAATGAATAAATCCGGAAATTCTGAATTTAGGTTTTCGAGGTGACTTTAGGGTTCTGGGAACGACACAAAACCCTAGAGGAAAAGGGAGTCAGAGTTCACGATGAACGGGGGAGACTTCAAAGGACAGAATTAGAAACGACCCGAACAGGAGAAAGAAAAAGGAATTTATTTATATTTATTTAATTACTTTAGTGATCTTTATAGCATTAAAATTAATTCTGTAGCTCTGAAAAATCCAAGAAAATTTCAGAGAGTTTATTAAATCATGGGGAATTTACCAGAAGTAAATGCCACCACGAAACACGAAGAATTTAATATTGTAAATACTCAAATGCTTAAAATACTCCGACAAAACCCCTGGAATATAAAAGCATCCAAGTATTTATTTAAAGATTTAAACTCGGGATTTTTAATATTGGAAATTTCAAAATTTTATTCAAACTCTTTTCTCAAACAAAAATTTCTAGTGTATTCTTGTATTTCCATTTACCCGCGATAATTTTTAATTAAGGCGATTTTCAGGGCGTTACACCTGTGACCGACAGATGGGGCCCACCTATTGGCGCCACCCCTCTCTCTCATGGCCGCTAACGCAATAAACCCCATTTTCCATTGAAAAATAATTCAAAAAATTGAAAATATTCACTTAAATTACACTTAAACTTTGAACGGCCATATCTTCGTCGTTGGAACTCTGAATTGACCCATTCAAGTCTCTAAATTTTCCTTAAAATGTCAAGAACCCATTTGTGCACTTTGTTTCTGCTGTTCTTATGGTTTTATTTATTTTTGGCCCTCGTTTGCATTTGGTCGTGTAGACGTTGCCGATTCAGATGATCCGCAGCTCCTTGTGGTCGACAGTGAAGACGCCATGTTTGAGCAAGGCAAGTCAAACCATCCCTCGATCATATTGAATACCTATTGTTGTGAAAATTTATGTTTATTTAAATTATTGCATTTCGTTTTATTAAATTCCCAAGTAAATACTATTTTATTTTAGCCCCTCCTATATTCCTTGTATGGCTTTATACTTGTATATATTGTTTCCTTGTCAACCCTAGTATCAAACTTATCTAGTAAGAACTCTGGGCGGTCCTTACTAGAACTTTTAGGTTTATGCTTAGCCATGCCAATTAGAAATAATTTAGAGAATTTTCTACAATGGTAAACCTGGGAATAACTCTAAAATCATGTTTAATATTGGAATTTTGGCACTTAGCCAGGACATGTTAACACCCCATTAAAAATTTCCAAACTTTGTTTTTGGCTAGGCTCGAGGTATGTGGTTTTGTTAGTTATATCTCGGCTATCATAAGGACCAACCTTCGGGCCTCTGTTGCAAAGCATAAACCGTACAACCACATGTCTAATGGGTAAGGCTTAACCCGTAAGCTTAGCCCAGCTTTAAGCGATTTGACATGATGGGGCAAATGACACCCAGAATGGGTTCGATGTCTCCGCAAGTGAAGGCCAAGATGGCAAAGATGCATGGGGGCATAGACCACGTCTTCTCGACCCAGGTCACCTGGCGGGGGACAAGAGGACTAGGTCGGTCTGTTGTTTAGGGTTGGACTGGGTGAAGAGTTATGTCATGTTCTCTTTCGAGGCATTGTGGCGGTGCACGGCATGTGGTAACGTGTGTGAGGTGTGTCCTGTGGGTAAAGTGTACACCTCTGGCCAGAGTATAAACTATTCGAATAGTTGCGCCCTCGGTTATGGGCAAGCCTAGCAATGTACCCAAGTTAGAGTTTTTCCTCTCTTGATGACTTATGGCACAACTGGACAAATTGTCGGTGTAGCCTAGGAAAAGGCAGGAAGGCGCAGATGCGCAGTTTTGCTCACAATAATGTTGTAGAAATAGGCTGTTATTATATAAAATGCCTTAAAATTTGAAAAGTACTCCAACTTGCTCTTTTATCTGCAAAATGTAACCTTGTGAATATTCCTTGCAATCCCTTGCATTATAACTGCCTTTGTCGGTATGATTTGTTGAGTACTATGGTTGTACTCAATCTTGCTCATTCCCTCCAATCTAGATGAGGTGTTTCCCGGAGATGAAGGCTTTGAAGATTAGCTCGTTCCTGTTGTCTCATGCCTATGGGCTTGGTCCCTAGCTTGTTTGAACGCTTTACTCGTTTGTCTTTGAATGTTGGGCCTTTGGGCGCCCTGTAATAAAATACTCATTTACGCTTCCACTAATGTAGAACTCTGTTATTTACCAATTTTGTGGTGTACCTCGCCTCCTGGGTGGAGGAATTATACACTTAACGCATGGAAAGTATCATTGGGTATTTTCCGGGTGTGATAGGTTGGTATCAGAACACCCATTGACCTTAGAACGAGCCAACGGATCCCAAGCCCTTAGAAAATATTTTTAAAAAAGAGTTGTACCCTAATTGTGAAAACTTTATTCCATCTCCACCGGCTTTATTTAAAAATGCTTGCTAACCCTTTGTTTTGTTTTGTTTTTTTTATAATAATAGAGATGGTGCTTCCTCTCACTCACCGCTGCCAGGCAATGAAGGGTTTCGTGCTGGAGTTGCGCTACCTCACCGTGGCCCTAGGCTACTCTTTGGAGGTGGAGTACACTAGGATTGAGGTCCCTGCCACTGATGGAGACGACGACGCACCCTGTGTCCTTTGAGAGGTCACTGCCATGCTCCTCACCAACACCCCGGCTCAAGACTCGATGACCATCAAGGCTGGAGGAGATACCTACGAGTTTGCCTGCCAAAACGCTGCTTTTCTCGCCATCGGCATGCTTCACCACCGCTACAAGATCGAGCTGCTGTACACTCCCTTCCGCTACCACCCCTGCCGTGAAAGCCCGATGGACTACTCCAACTTCCGAGGGACCCGGATGGAGGACAACACCACCATTGTGCATCTGGCACGTATGGTGGCGGCGTACGACGAGGCCCGAGTCGACTTCCACAGGCTGGTGCACTGTGGATTGGTGCAGAACAATGAGAAGATCCTGGAGCTTCGCTAGGAGAACCTGAAGCTGAAGAAGGAGTTGGACAACATGGAGGAGGAGCTACGTGCCTTCAAGATTGCCCAGGGACAGATCTTCCACCCCAAGTGTCGCTGAGTCTGCCACAGCTTGAAGATCACCGCCCACAAGAGCACCACCAGGCCGGTGATAGTCCACGAGTCCCACACGGTGGCAAGATTCCTGGCCCAGAAGATCACCGGATGTGAGCCCTCCATTCCCCACGACGACGGCACCTCCGGTAGCATCACCGAGCCCATCGTGGATCCCAGCGGCGGCACCCCTCCATAGTAGTAGACGCGTAGATGTAGCGCGCATCTGTTTTTCTTCGTTTATCTTTGTGGAACTTCATTTGGTCTTGTATGCTTGGTATGGTCCATATCGGTCTTGTGTGATATGGTCGTACCCCTCTTTTATGTTCTTTAATCAGCAATAAAATTTAAATAAGTTGGTTTAAGTCCTTGTCTTAGTTTTCTTTCTTTTCCTCTTCCCCTTGGTCAGATGGTGAACACTAGGAGGAATGCTACTGGCAGTACTGGACCACAGCAAGAGCACAATCAGGAGGATCTACCACCACCGCCACTGCCCCCACCTCCCATGGATAACCCCGACCTCACCTAGATCCTAACCCAACAGACCCACATGATGGCCTCCTTCCTTCACCACATATAGAACCCACCCAACCCTCAAGCTCCTGCACCACCACCAAATCCACCACAATCCAAACTAGCTAAGTTCCTTCGTGTCCACCCACCTACCTTCTCCAGTACCACCAACCTTATGGATGCCATAGACTGGCTGCATGCCATCAGCAAGAAGCTCAATCTGATCCAGTGCACTGATGAAGAACGAGTCGCTTTCGCCCCCCATCAACTCCATGGACCACTTCCAAGCTACCCAGCCAATGGATCGGCCAATCACCTGGAGTTGTTTCACAGCCGCTTTCTGGAGAACCCATGTGCCTGCAGGGGTCATGGCTTTGAAGAAGCTTGAATTTCATGACCTTAGGCAGGGGAACCGCACGGTGACTGAGTACTTGCACGAGTTCAACCACCTAGCCCGCTATGCACCAGAGGATGTGCAGGAAGATGAGGACAAGCAGGAGAAGTTTTTGTCCGGGCTCAACTCTAACCTCTCGGTGCAATTGATCTCCAATGACTACGCAGATTTTTAGAGACTGGTCGACAAAGCAATCCGCCAGGAAGCCAAGCATAAGGAGATCGACAACCACAAGCATCCGTTGGCACACTTCAAGGCACAACAAGGGCCTAGTCAGAAGCTTCGCTTTACCACTCCTTACGCTGGGTGGATCTTCATCGGCCTCCCATGCTCAACAACCCCCTCGACCACAATACATAGTCAAGGCACCTCAGCAACCCCAGGGCAACATCAACAAGACTCCTCGCCCCGCTTCTGTGGAAATTACTGGGGGCGGAGGAGACAGAGGAGAACGATGGCGATGGCGAGCTGAGAGAGAAGGGGAGAACCGAGGAGCTTGAGGATGGAGTGTTGTGTGCTGGTGGACGCCCTATGGAGGGCTCCGGGGCTATTTATTGCCGGATTTTGCCGCTAGCTGACGGTTGAGGTAGGCGGTGGCATGGAGCTCCGTGCAGTTGCGCTGGCCGAGGCAGCGGCAGAGCGTAGAGCGAGGGCGTGGCACGATGGTGACGCGATGTGACGATGAAGCCTCGTGAGATAGTGGGGTTTCTGGGTCGACCATGGTGTGTGGGGGAGCGGCGAGGGCGGTGGAGCAGTGGGGCAGTCGGTTGGCGTCGTAGGTGGGAAAAGCCGTGGTCGCGCACGGTTTTGGGAGATGGTGTGGCCACGTGGGCATTGAGCCGAATAGATGGCGAGAGAGAGAGAGAGAGAGCTGAGAATAAGGTAGACGACGGCCACACGTGGTCCTGCCGGTGGCCATCCGTCGTGCGCCTAATAGGGGTGCCCGCATTGTCAGCGAAAGGCGGTGGGTGTGTGCGTGCACGAGGCGCATTGCACGCTGGCAGGCGTAGGCCATGCCGTGCATGGGCCATGGGCCTTTGCGGCGTTTGTGGGGAGGCAGACCAGGCGGTCGGGCCGGTGCTCACACGGGAAGAGGCCAATGGGCTGTGCGGTAGAGGCGAGAAAGGGAGAGAGTGTGCTCAGCCGAGGGAGAGAAAAGGGGCGGCCTGTTTGAACAGTGATGTCTGAGATTTTTCTAGGGGTTTTGTTGAAATATAAGTGAATGTTTGAAAGGATTTTTGAATTCGAAATTGATCCCTGAGTTCACAACAATCTCAGGGTTTCCAAATTTTGGAGGATTTTTGAGGAAGGAAGAATACAAGGGGATTTTGAATTCAAAATTTGGAATTTGAGCTAGGGATTTGGAAGAGGGGCCTTTTGCTGGTATTTTGCATTTTTGGAAGGATTAACCAGGGAGAATTTTTAATGGAGGGTTTCCGAGGAGTTTCGAATTGCAAAATTTGAACTCTGATATTGCGATTCGGACAAGAATTTTGATTGCGCATTTTGGGAGGGATTTAGGAATTAAACTATTCGAGGATTTTTTTGGAGGTTTCAAGGAAGGGATAAATTGAGACCCTGGCACTTAGGTCATTAATCACACATAAAGAATCAAATTTTTGAAAACTAAGTTTTTTATTAAAATAGTTTTTAATGGCCCAAAAATCGGGGCATTACAAGCCTTCCTCCCTTAAAAAGAATCTCAACCCCGAGATTTGAGATAAGGGGAATGAACAGGACTATAGAGGGGAAACTAGGACAACCTAAGCTAACTAGGTCTTCGTCGGTCCCTCAAAGCATAATATTCCGAGCTTAGTTCTTCAGGTCTTGGCAAAAGTATTGTAGTCTTCATGTATCTAGGTCAGTTTCTTGCTTAGTATGTCACATCGTCCTGCGGATACGCCTGCTCTAGTGGGTCTCGATCTTCTGCTCCTTCATCGACCTCATTGGCGGGAGCATCTGGAAATTCTTCTGCTTATATATGGTTCAAACGAGGCTTTTGGAAGGCAGCGAAGTCTATGACACTGATCCACTACTCTGTGGATTGACGCTCTTAGGACCAAACGTAGGTGCTCTGTTACTTCTCACATTGGATTGAAATGTCCTAGTTTTGCCTTGGCCTTGAGGGCATTGTCGAGAACAATGTCCCATCTAATGGCAGTTGTAACACTCGACTTCGGCTAGGTTTCTAGTCTGTACGGTGGGTGTCGTGGAGTTACTTCCTCCACTATTACCACTGCTAGTGCCGGTCGACTGTTGTGTCTGTTTAGGAATAGGTGAACGAGGGGTGAAACCAGTAGTAGGAGCATATGGAGTTGTGCCTCGATTAAATTGTCGTAATGGGTTGGTTCTTTGATGAGATCCATCTTTTTGTAGAAAACTCAACTATGAGGCTCTTCGTTTCTTTATGTCCATTATTTCCTTGTCATCCTCTTCTACCAGTAAGGCTTTATTTATCATGTGCTGAAACATCGGAAAGTCATGGGCGACCAGCTGAAGTTGGAGATCAGCATTCATTCCCTTTAGAAACTCAGGTACTCGTTGATACTATTATGTCCTTGCTTGAGGTTGTTGAATTCCTCCTTTTTCATGTCAATTATACTTTCAAGGACATATGCTCCTCGAAAAGCTTCCGTGAATTCTTTCCATTTGATGGTTGCAGCGTCTTCATATGCGGCATAATAATTTTCCCACCATTCTACGGCTGGTCCTCTTAACTGATCAGCCACAAAGAGAGTTTTCTCTATGGGGGTACGCTGTACCAGGTTTAATTTTCTTTCCACATCCTTAAGCCAATCGTCTGCCTCGACGGGTTCGACCGTGTGGGAGAATTATGGTGGATGAGATCTGAGAAAATCTATCAGCTTGGGTCTTCCATTAGCTTGGGTAGGTTGAGGTTGTTGCAGTTGCATTTGTCCTTGTTGTAACCTGGCTAAGGTTTGGGCTATTCCTTGCAGGATTTGAGTTTGCATAGCCATAAGTTGTTGGAGGTTAATGGGAAGTGGTGGAGGTGGGAGTAACTCTAATTGGTTTACTGCCACAATCTGATTGACAGGTTCATTGGCGGCTTCGTGTCCATTATCAGCTACTTGATCAACATTCTAATTCTCCTAATGGTTATGGCTGGCTTCTTGAGCATGGTTCTCCTCATATCCATATGGATTAGGGGCACGGGTCTGATGATGGGCACGATGAGCTATTCTATCCCCAGAAAGGTCAAGGTAAGAGGGAGAATGCTAGGAGAGAAGAGGACAGAAGAGAAGAAAAAGAAATCTACCCACGAAAAATATTTTCATAGACGGGAAGAACAAATTAGGTGTGGCCAAGTCCAAGACTGGAACACACCTTGCAAGAACGGACTACCAGACATTACACACTCACGCACTATCTTCACGAAACTCCTAATGAGTCCGCAATGATTTCTAAGGTTAGACTCTTCTTGTTTCCACCAGCATATCGTGCTTCGAGTGATGTGGAGACTCCTTGTCTTCGAGCAAGAATGAGGGAGGATTCTAACATTTATGATTTTGAGGGGGAAAATGTCACACCCTGAAAATCGCCCTAATTAAAAATCATCGTGGGTAAATAGAAATACAAGAATACACTAGAAAAGTTGTTTGTGAAAGTGTTTGAATAAAAATCCTAAATTTCCAAAATTAAAAATATCCAAGTTAAAACCTATTTAATGCTTGGTTGCGTTTATATTCCCTGGGGTTTTGGTTGGAATATTTTAAGTATTCAAGTACTTATAGTGTTAGTACACCTCGAGACTTGTACCGCAATTTGTAGCTCACCACATCTATTGAAGTGGTGGGGTCTCAAATAAAACCAAATAAATGCTATAACCACCACACCTCAAAGCAGATTTGACGTCGCGAACCACAAATACGTTACAACCTCATGGTGCCGAACCTGAAATAAATGAGATACTCAACAGAATAGCCTCTACCAGTCCTCCTCGAGATATGCCCGTCAAACCACACGATGGTGGCGACCAAGAAACTACATATCATAGAGGATTCGATCCAAACCAACTATGGAGCAAATATCTCAAATATTTCGAGCCCATACTTGTGTTCGACTAGCTCCCAGAAAAAGTACTAGTCTCACACATTCATCTCAAGCAATGGTATACAATAAATGGGTATATAGGTAATTAAATTAAGTCTACAATATCAGAGTTACATAGGTCAATCAGCCAAATAATATGATTTAGCGGAAGCTTGTCTACCCATACCACAAGCAACCGACTAGGGGTAGACCCCTTAAATAATCAATCCTGAAGAATCAATGGATCCCGTAGCACTCAACCTGCAACAAAGTTAAGTAACAAAAATACAAGCAAAAGTCAGTACATTACCGAAATAATATACTGGCAAGGACAATCCTATATCACTACATGCAAGCTCTAAATCAAGGAGAGGGCTATTTGTAGTTTCATCTTTGCATAAAGCTAATTTTTGTTCACAAACATTTGCAATGATATTTGACAGAACCATAAAATATGTATAATATGTAAAGAAGGTGATCAGTATAATATAAGTATCACACTTGTTACCCTCCTTGGCAACAAGTCATCAAAATTTACCAATCCATATCCCAATTTCATAAACACATTTATAAAGCACAAAACTATACTCATGACACATCCCTACGTCGCTCATGACCGTGAGCACGGCTAACTGATTAGTTTTGACTCTGCAGAGTTTGTACAACTTTACCCACATGATGTGATTTCTCTAGTTTGTCTCGTGCTACACGAAGCACTACCACACTCTACATGTTGAGTGCGGTCTAGAGGTCACAACAAAGCCGTTACATTGTTTACTTGTCTAACCTTGCATGAGCACGATGAGCGGAAATCCACACTAAGTCTAGATTCTTAATGCCGTCACGGTGGTTAGCCAAACACCGAGACGCCGTGGAGAAACAACCCACGTAGCACTCACCGTTGTATTGGACACCGAGACATGTGGAAATCCACACTAAGTCTAGATTCTTAATGAGCACAAAAATTTTAACACACACATATGGGTAGCTCCTATTAACCATCGCCAAGAGTAGTTCATACTACAACCGCCTCCCGAATGCAAGGTTAGACACATATACAACTTAATAGGCTAAGGCCATCCCATACTAGCACATGTGGTTGTACTGTAAACAATAGAGGATGACATAGAGTTCGGTCCATAATCGACTCAGGCGAACACTCCCCCTATCGGTGTGCAACTACTCCATATGCACACCATTTGCCGCTCAACTCTGAAATTTCATTTTCCATCATTTTAGTTCACAAATAACCAGAGGCTTCACCTCTATTCAGAAATCATAAAATTCCCAAAATTTCATTTATAAAGTGATCACGATCTATTTTAGCATAACTCTAAGCATGACTAAGCAACTTGCATATGTATAAGCATGTATAATCCCAAATGAGCACAAGTAAAATGCTTTAACCACTTCTAAGGTTACAACCAGCAAGGATTACAAGTTTTCAAGGTTGATTATGTAACAAATAAGCTATAACTTCCAATTTCCACAATTTAAATACCGATAGTTACAAATACGCATGCAACTTTGCAAATAAACACATTTCATTCTCCAAAACATAGGGTTCAAATTGCTCAAAGGAGAAGGGGAGAATACTTGCCTTACTCTTGAATACCTAGAGTAATATTTACTTCACTCCTTCACCGATTTCGAATTCGTCCCTTAAAAGAAAATTATCGTATGATCGTATAAATAGCAAATATTGCAAAAATATAACATGCTCTACTATGTATGCAATTCACATAGTGGGTAGGTACTGGTTTTAGATGATTTTTGCTGGTGGAATTTCTATTTTATCACTTTGTATTTGGGAGATATGAATTTTCAAAGTCATATACGTGATTACGGCATTTATACATGTACTTTAGTTATACATGCAATTTGGGAGGTAGTTTTGTTAAGTTTATCTTTACAGTAATATTCAGGATGGTTTATGATAAATTTTGGTGAAAGAATTTCAATTTTACGATTTAGTATGTGCAAGATATAGGTGTTTGAAGTTTAAATGGTCAAATACGTTATTTACAGACTATAGAAATTTTGGAGGTATTCTCTGTGGTGAGTCGACCAAGTTTTACATCGCAGTGATAAAGGGTACAATTTTATGGATTCAACAAATCTTAGTTCACTTTATTTGGAGTTACGATGAATTTTCTATAATTTTTAGAATTATTATACATCCTGTATACTAAATAAGGTATTTATACTTTATACATATTTTTAGATGTGTTCTCTGTATTGATTGTGCCAAATTTTAATCTACAGAAATAAAGTTAGTATTTTTCTAAGCCCAAAAAATCAAGATTCATAATCTTTGGAGTTACTATGAATTTCTTATGAATTTTACAAATTAAAGTATATTTTGTGCTATACAAAATTTTAGAGGTGTTTTCTGTACAGATATTGTGATTTTTGAGTTTACATAAATAAAGTTCATCATTTTGTGATTCCAACAAATTTTGTTCCAAACCGACTGGAGTTAAAATGAATTAGTTATGTATTTTTGAAGTTTGCAAATTTTTCAGTTCAACAGAAAGGTGTTTAGGTATTTATATTTGATTTTCCAAATTTTAATTAGGCCGGGCCAAAGTGTAAGTGACTGAAATCTTGCAAAAAGGCCCCTGGGTTTACTGGGAAACCAACCTGCGGTCCTCGACCACGCAACCCCTGGTTTTCTTCAAGAATCCTTCAAGTTTCATATTATTATAGTTATGTCCTCGAGTCCACATGTCGGTCACTGCGTTCTTACTAATTAGTCCCTCAGGTTTTAATTGTCTTTTGATTTACCCCCTCGCGCATAACCCATTTGGCCCCACATGTCAGCAAGACAGTGGCCGGGTGAGGTGAGGCAGAGCAGGGCAGCAGCGACCCGGCGAGGTTCATGGCGGTGCCGGCGGCGAACGGCAGGGTTTCGGGCGATGCGGCCAAAAGGTGAAATGAAGGCTAGTTCTTGGTGAAGCTATGGGTGGCGGTGGCGTGTGCTGTGGTGGTTGGAATAGGTGGCAACGGTGGTGCAAGCGGCGGGCAAGCTCAGGGTGGTGTGGCAAATGGAGCTACGACTTGATTCGTTCTAAATCCTTGCATGCATGTGGTCCTATAGAGTACCAGGGTGCTCACCAGGGCTCGGCTGAGGCTAGCGAGGTCTGGGCAGCAGTGTCGATGACGGAGATGGCTTGGCAGCATCGGAATCCTTCGAGGTCGCGTCGTTGGCTTGCTACGGCGCTTGATCTGCTGCGGATAGGGGTGCGTAGGGTTATTTAGGCCCTAGGGAGGGTACAAAAGAGAGGGATTGAGCAGTGGCTCACCAGAGATTGGAGAATTGAAAGCGGCAGCAGCCTGACTAGAGAGGAAAGGGGACGAGCTCGATCTCCAGTTGTACAGCAGCTGGGCCTCGATTGCTTGGGGGTTATTGAAGGGTGGACCGAGGCGATTCTCACGGTGTGGCAATTCGGCCTGGGATGGTCGGAGTCGACGGGAACGGTGACAACCCTAGCAGCAGCGGCTTCTCGCCTCCGAAGACGAGGATGACAACGGCGGCACAAGCTCGGCCAGCAAGACCTGGGGCACAAGCTAAGCAAGCAAGACTGTGGAGCCCATGGGCCCTAGGTACCTCATAAGAAGCATATGAGCCACTCGGACAGAGGATGGGCCTAACCTTATAATTAGGGATACAATAGGACTCGGCATACATTACCTTGCATGACAAGGAAAGGATATAGTCCTAGTCGGGCACGTTGTATTCCTAGAAGGAAATCCCTTGGTTGGAGTCCAACTGGGATTTCTACTTTGTAACCCTGTCCCTCGGTATATAAGGGGAGGCTGGGCACCCCATGAGGGCAGATCAGAACTCATACAATCCCACCAGAGAAACCTTAAAGGCAATACACCACAACTGGAAGTAGGGTATTACCTCACACCGAGGGCCTAAACCAGTATAAATCTCATGTGTTCTTTTGAATCCATCGAGTTTCGGTCTGACGAATAGCCCCATATTCTTGTTACCGGTGTAAAACATTAACAGTTGGCGTGCCAGGTAGGGGCCTCGACGAGATCATCTTTGACAAGCCTGATGGATTCAACCACCAAAGTCGACGGCATCAACTTCTTCCCCGGGCAAACAATCACCTTCGGGAGCCTCGACTTCGTCGTCGACAAGTTCGGTAACTCACCCTGTCTGACTCGGACTCGATCCAATTGGCCAGGGACCAAGCCGACTCCGCGCCGATTGGCCTACGTGATGCTGCAGTGATCCTCATTGACATGCTGTGGCAAACTTCAACATGCCTGGGTCTCGGGACAACTCTTCCTTTCGGTGTTTGACTCGGACTCAGCCTCGAGCTGGCTGAGATCGGGCTAAGTGAGGAGAAGATAGTCAATCTCCCGTTCAGACTAGGCCATGCCGCGGATATCTTCAATCAGCATCTGATGCGGCAAACCCGATCCCCTAGAGATCAACTCGGATACGGCCCAGAGCCACTCGAGATTGGATCTAGGAAGATTGGAATCGTCATTACCACCATCAACTACTCTGATTCCGACTCTAAGTCAGACAGTAGTTCGGCAAGCTTCTCTCCACCACGCGAAGTCTTCATGGTGTTCAAGGGCTCGACTCTCACTCAAGAGGCACGCCGACTACGCGACCAACAAGAGGAGGCCCGCTGACTGTGAGAACAACAGGAGGAAGACGCAAGACGCCTACACGCCCAGCGCGATGCTCGCAACGACGATTTGTGTAGGGCTGGGTGGCTGCTCAGCAGCAAATCCTCCAAACCCGAGTCGGCGATCACGACGTTTTCGTGACGCCTCAACAGAACGTCGTGGCCGTTGCAACTCTATTGGATACACTCCAGTTTGGGCCTGATGACCAGGCCACCCTGACGATAGCAAGGATAAAAGCCATGATCACCGTGGCATGTCAGCAACATCAATAGTCGGGTGACACTCTCATACCGACCAACAGGTCGGCTTCTTCAACGGCGGTCTTGTGGGTGCCATGGGCCCCGGGTACCTCATGACAAGCATATGGGCCACTCGGATAGAGGATGGGCCTAGCCTTGTAATTAGAGATATAGCTAGATTCGGCAGACTTCGCCTTGTATAGAAAGGAATATACAGTCCTAGTCGGGTACGTTATATCTCTAAGGGGAGATCTCCTAGTCGTAATCCGATGGGGACTCCTACCTTGTAACCTTGTCCCCCAGTATATAAGGGGAGGCAGGGCGCCCCATGAGGGCAGAAGAGCTCATAGAAGCACACGGCCATACAGTTCATTAGAACTACCACCGTATATCCTCAAAGGAATACATACAAACTGGACGTAGGGTATTACCTCACATCGAGGGCCTGAACCAGTATAAAATTTCCTTGTGTTCCTTTGCAATCCACCGAGTTTCCATCCGCCGAGTAGCCCCATATATTTATTGCCGGTGTAAAACATCGACAGTTGGCGCGCCAGGTAGGGGATTCGGCGCGATCTACATCTACAAGCTCGATGGATCCAGCAACCGAAGTCGACGGCGGCAAACTCCCCGCCGGAGATACAATCGCAGTCAGAAGCCTTGACTTCGTCGCCGACCAGATCGGCAATCTCACCCCGGCCGACACGGACCCGATCCAACCGGCCGAGGAACCAGCTGACTCCGCGCCAGTCGGCCCACACGACGCTGCGGCAATCTTCGACGACATGCTGCGGCGATCTCCAATACGCCCGAGTCCAGGGACAACTCTTCCTTTCAGTGTTCGACTCGGACTCAGTTCTGAGCCGGCCGAGATCGGGCCGAGAAGGGAAGAGATCGTCAACTTCCCGTTCGGACTCAGCGACGCCGCGGATATCTATAATCTACATCCGACGTGGCAAACCCGATCCCCTGGAGTTCGACTCGGATACGGCTCCGAGCCGCTCGAGATCGGATCTAGGGAGGTCGGAGTTGTAATCACCCCCATCAACTATTCCGACTACGACTCTTAGTCGGACTACGACTCCCAGTCGGATTCCGACTCCAAGTCGGATACCAGCTCGGCAAGCTTCACTCCGCCGCGAGAAATTTTCATGGCATCCAGAGGCTCTACTCCTATTCAGGAATCATGCCGACGACACGAGACACAAGAGGAGGAGGCCTGCCGACTGCAAGAACAACAGGAGGAAGAAGCAAGACGCCTGCACGCCCGCAACGACGATCTACGCAAGGCTGAGCAAACCGCTCAGCAGCAAATCCTCCAAACCCGAGTCGGCGACCACGATGTCTTCGTTACTCCCCAACAGAACATCGTGGCCGCTGCAACCCTACTGGACACAGTCCAGCTTGGGCCTGATCATCAGGCCACCCCGACGATCGCAAGGATAAAAGCCATGCTTACCGCTGCTGCATGTCAGCAGCACCAACAGTCGGGAGATACCCTCATACCGACCAACCGGTCGGCATCCCCAATGGCAGTCTCGTCTACCTCAAAGCGACGCCGAGTGGCCGGCTCTAGTCGGCTGCACACGGAGTCACGCCAAACGTCATTCGGCAACCCAAACAACAACCGGCAACGTCGAAGTGACCGTCGGGACAACCGGGATCTCCGAGGCCAACTATGGCGTGATCTTCGGCAGGACACCAATGCTCGGCGCTGCGAACGAGAAGAAGACGAGCAACGCCAACTAGAAGACGAGAACGAGCATTTCGGCCTCCACCACGAGCGGTTTCGCCGCCGTAGTCGGGGTCGGAGTCCACATGAAGACGGAGGCATACCAGCCTTCACCCAGGAGCTACAACAGGTCGACTGGCCACCGGGTTTCAAGCCTACAGGCATCGATAAATACGACGGCAAGACCAATCCCGAGTCCTGGCTCACGGTCTACACTCTGGCGATCCGAGCAGCCGGGGGAAATCACAAAGTCGTGGCTAACTACCTCCCAGTTGCTCTAGCCAACTCAGCGAGGACATGGCTAACAGGACTCCCAAAGCGATCAATCGGCTCTTGGGGAGAACTCCGGGAACAGTTCATCACCAACTTCCAGGGAACATACGAGAGGCCATCTTCCGAATACGACCTATATCGGTTGTGCCAAAGGAAGAACGAGTCTCTTCGTGACTTCATCAAGAGGTTTTCTGAGAAGAGGAACTCAATCCCGAAGATCAAGGACGAGGTCGTCATCGCCGCCTTTCGAAAAGGAGTCAAAGACACCTCGTTCATCGACAAATTCACGCGGAAGCCTCCCAACTCAGTCAAGGCCCTATTCGACATGGCAAACAAGTACGCCGACTCGGCCCACGCTGTTGCCGAGGCTCTCGATGACAACAAGTCACCCTGACAGAAGAAGCGGGACGACACCGACGACGCGGTCCCGACTAAAGCTGGGAATCGCAAACGCAAGTCAGACGCTCCATTGTGGCAGTCGTCACAACCGCCTTCGACCTTCAACAACTGAGGATTATCAACAATAGTGACATGCTCGGGGCTCACAAGCTCAAACACGAGGATGGCATCCCCATTCCCAAATACCAAACAGCTAAGTCGCTTTCTGATAAACATCTCCTCACTCCGCCTTGCTAGTGCCACAGCCGCTTACACCTAATAGGTATAAGCTGCGCATTTACTTTTTTCCGTTTTTTGCTCTTAAATGATTACAAAAGTACTCGAGTAGCATAAATCTCGATCCGTGAAACTCTGCTCCATGTAGAAGTACGAACTCAAGTCACCCAAAACGCGTGCCTGGGAAAGAAGCCATGAGCCAACTCCCGACGCTAGGGGGCTATGACTAGTCGGCAGAGTGCTTAAACGTAAGGGGTCAACTACTCGAGGAAATTAATATCAAAAAGAGTGAAGAACACGTATTTACATACATTGTAAAATACATTTTATTCGGGTGATTATTTTCATCACAGATGCTACTCATCCGATATTTTTATATTGCAGGCCCAGCTCCGGATATGCGTGACAGGAACTCAGGGCTTCGAGCCTATCTCCTACGCTCGGGGGCTGGACAAGTCTGCCGAAATTACACTCGGGATGCTCCATGAGGGCTACTTACCGAGTACTTGCGCCAGTCGGGACGTCATCTTCCCCGACTACGCTCCATGGGAGCTAAACCAATCGGCCCCCCGCGCCAGTCGGGGCTGTGTACCACTCGGCTAAGTAGGGTACGCCCCATGAGGGTCGCCAGCCGAATCCTACGCTAATGCTAGGTTCGGGTACCTTATTTGCCGCAACTCTGTCAGGTTGGGTACGCCCATGAGGGTCGCCAGCCGAATCCTATGCTAATGCAAGATTCGGGTGCCTAGCTTGGCTATAACTCTGTTGGATAGGGTACGCCCCATGAGGGTCACCAGCCGAACCCTCTGCTAATGCAAGGTTCGGGTACCTTGTTCGGCTTTACCCAAGTCAGAGAAGACTTATATCGTCAAAGTGCATCCGGAGTTCTCATGCACTGTGTCTCACACCTGAGGAGGGCAAGCAGATCCTGCATTATACCTACCTCAGGCTTACGTGGCAACCAGTTTTGCATCCAGAACGTAAGTCGGAAAGGCTTGCGAATAAGGATTTCTCTGGCTGATTGCGGTTACCAAACACCAAAAACTCATCCTGACATGCGATGGATGATACTTCCCTAGAGCTATGCTGGATAGGTCGGCTCAGGCCGGCTTATTTGATAGCAGCCACCAAGATATGAGTTCCTACGTAGCATGCTCCATGTGGGCCGCCCGCAGGCTGAGTTGAAATTATAGCGCTGTGCTACCAACAGGAGCCGATGAGGTAAACAATATGCTTCATGAGAGCCTTATTGCTAAACATATATGTTTGGGTATCTGTCTTATCCGCCAGGTCTCGAGGATACATCCTTACAAGGATCACAAGCTGGTCTTCATTGAAATTGGAGATACAGGTATCTCTCTCGAGTACACCTAACCACGTAATGGATTTATTTTTCATACAGTGGTACTCGGCCTATATGCGCGGCCACCAGTTGCCATGAGCAACATTACTCCAGCCGACATGACGCTGAAGAGTCTAACTTTCGAGTAGTGCACTACTCGGGAGAGACTATAAAATTCTCATTCCCGCTGACATGATGCGGAAAGTCTAACTTCCGAATGGACGCCACTCGGGAAAGACTATAAACACCTTTTCCGGCTGACATGATGCCGACGAGTCTAATTTTCGAGTAGTATACTACTCGGGAAAGACTATAAACACCCCCTTTCCAGCTGACATGACGCTGAAGAGTCCCATATACGAGTAGCATCCTACTCGGCAAGACTATAAACGCACATTCCGACTGACATGAAGTCGAAGAGTCCTATATACGAGTAGTTCCCTACTCGGCAAGACTATAAATCATATTCCGGTTGACATGATACCGAAGAGTCTCATGTACCAGTAGTAATCTACTCGGGAAAGACTACAAGGTTAAAGATCTTTGACTTCATGTTTAATTGTTTTCACAGTTAAGCACAAAGTCGGGGGCTACACCTAATAGGTGCGCCTATTCGGTGCACACTATTCAACATCTACATCGAGACCTTCATAGCCTCGCTGCCACTGACATGAAGCAGGACTCGGGAGAAGCAGCACTCAGACAAAGAGTACTCGGGAGCAATGCACTCGGGAAGGACTTCACGTGGAGGATGAGCACTCGGCATCAGCTGTGACTCAACTATGAAGGTCTCGGGGGCTACTGTGGGTGCCATGGGCCCCGGGTACCTCATGACAAGCATATGGGCCACTCGGATAGAGGATGGGCCTAGCCTTGTAATTAGAGATATAGCTAGATTCGGCAGACTTCGCCTTGTATAGAAAGGAATATACAGTCCTAGTCGGGTACGTTATATCTCTAAGGGGAGATCTCCTAGTCGTAATCCGATGGGGACTCCTACCTTGTAACCTTGTCCCCCAGTATATAAGGGGAGGCAGGGCGCCCCATGAGGGCAGAAGAGCTCATAGAAGCACACGGCCATACAGTTCATCAGAACTACCACCGTATATCCTCAAAGGAATACATACAAACTGGACGTAGGGTATTACCTCACATCGAGGGCCTGAACCAGTATAAAATTTCCTTGTGTTCCTTTGCAATCCACCGAGTTTCCATCCGCCGAGTAGCCCCATATATTTATTGCCGGTGTAAAACATCGACAGGTCTCATCTACCTCGACACGATGCCAAGCAGCCAGCTCCAGTCAGCCGCACCCAGAGTCACGCCACATGTCACTCGACAACCACAATAATGACCGGTGGCACCGACATCAAGACGGCCGTCGTGACAACCAGGATCTTTGAGGCCGAGTACGACGTGAACTCTGGCAAGACATCAACGCACGGTGCTGCAAACACGAGGAAGACGAGCGTCACTGACTGGAAGATGAGAATGAGCGCTTTGGCCTCTACCACGAGTGGTTTCACTGCCGTAGTTGGAGTCGGAGTCCTCATGCAGACGAAGGAGTACCGGCCTTCACCCAGGAGCTCCAACAAGTCGACTGGCCGTCAGGCTTCAAGCCGATTGGAATAAAAAATACGACAGGAAGACCAACCCAGCGACCTGGCTCACAGTCTACACTCTGGCAATCCGAGCAGCTAGAGGAGATCACAAAGCCATGGCTAACTACCTCCCAGTCCCTCTAGCCGACTCGGTGAGGACATGGCTAATGAGACTTCCCAAGCAATCAATCAGCTCTTGGGGAGAACTCCAGGAAAGCTTCATCGCCAACTTCCAGGGAACTTACGAGAGGCCATCTTCTATGTACGATCTGTATCAGTTGCACCAAAGGAAGAATGAGTCTCTTTGTGATTTCATCAAGAGGTTTTCTGAGAAAAGAAATTCAATCCCGATGATCAAGGACGAGGTCATCATCGCCGCCTTCCGCAAGGGAGCAAAAGACGCCCCATTCATTGCCAAGTTTTGTCGATGTTTTATATCGGCAATAAGAATATGGGGCTAATTGTGAGACCTAAACTTGATGGATTACAAAGGAACACAAAACAATTTATACTAGTTCAAGCCCTCGAGAAGAGGTAATACCCTACGTCCAGTTGTGGTGTATTGCCTTTGAGGTTTCTCTGGTGAGATTTGTGCTATGCCCTCAGGGGGCGCCCTGCCTCCCCTTATATATCGAGGGACAGGGTTACAAAGTAGGAATCCCAGTCGGACTCCGACCAAGGGATTTCCTTCTAAGAATACAACATGCCCGACTAGGACTATATCCTTTCCTTGTCGTACAAGGTTATGTATGCCGAGTCCTATTGTATCCCTAATTACAAGGTTAGGCCCATCCTTTGTCCGAGTGGCCCATATGCTTCTCATGAGGTACCTGGAGCCCATAGCCTCCACAGCAGCCCCTGAGACCTTCATAGTTGAGTCACAGCTGATGCCGAGTGCCCATCCTCCACGGTGAAGAATTCCCGAGTGCATTGCTCCCGAGTACTTTTTGTCCGAGTGCTTCTTCACCTGAGTACTCTTTATCCGAGTGCTTCTTCTCCTGAATCCTACTTCATGTCAGCTAGCAACGAGGCTATGAAGGTCTTCATAGAGAAATATGAATAGTGTGCACCGAATAGGCACACCTATTAGGTGTAGCCCCTCGACTTTGTGCTTAATTGTGAAACAATTAAATATAAAGTCAAAGATCTTTAACCTTTTAGTCTTCCCCGAGTAGTATACTACATGGAAATTAGACTCTTTAGCATCATGTCAGCGGGAAGAATTTTTGCTCAGAGCAATTTTTGGCTAAGCATATAAGCCGAGTACCACTTCAGGGATTTTAACCCAATATGTAGTAAGGTGTACTTTAGAGATACCTGCATCCCCAATTTTAATGGAGACCAGCTGTCGATCCTTATATGGATATATCCTCAATACCTAAAAATAATCAAGATACCCGAATATATACACTCGGCTGTAGGCTTAGCATAAAGCGTATCTGATTATTTAATCGGTTCTTGTAAAATAGCACCTGCATCGCGATTTTAACGCGACCAGTGGGCGACCCACTAGGGCATGCTATTTAATAACTCATATATTTGGCCTACTACTGAATAAGCCGGCCTAAACAAACCTACCTAGCGCAGCCCTATAAAATCCAGAGAACATGCCCATTGCTATGAACAATGTCATTGGCGTCGGTAACCGCAATTGGCCAGAGGAACCCTTGTCTGCAAGCCTTTCTGACTTATGTTCTGGATACAGCATGGTTGCCACAGATGCCCAAGTGGATAGATTGCAGGATCTACTTGCCCTCCTCAGGTGTGACGCAGTGCATGAGGACTCCGGATACACGTTGACAATATAGGTCTTCTCTGACTATGGTAAAGGTTTTGCTCCGTCGCTTGATTTACTCGGCTTCATTGCGATCTTTAGGAAGTTCATCTTCCGGTAGAAATAAAATGATTGGGGTCTTCCAGTCTTAAAAAATAATGAGCACCTCCGTAGGTTCCGGGTTTGGTGCTACCTCCGACTGAAAGCTCCAATAGTGGCTTGTTTCCCTATTTTGGACAAATAGGTACCCGAACGCTGCGCTAGCGTAGGATTCAGCTGGCAACCCTCTTGGGGCATACCCAACATGGCAAAATTGTAGCCGAATAAGGTACCCGAACCTTGCATTAGCATAGGATTTGGCTGGCGACCCTCATGGGGCATACCCTATCCAATAGAGTTGTAGCCGAATAAGATACCCGATCCTCACATTAGCATAGAATTAGGCTGGCGACCCTCATGGGGCGTACCCTACCCAACAGAGTTGTAGCCGAATAAGGTACTCGATCCTCGCATTAGCATAGAATTCGGCTAGCAACCCTCATAGGGCGTACCCTACCCAACAGAGTTGTGGCCAAATAAGGCACCCGAACCTAGCATTAGCATAGGATTTGGCTAGCGACCCTTATGGGGCGTACCCTACCCTGTAGTGTGGTACCCAAGCCCCGACTGGCGCCAGAGGTCGGTTATTAGCTCACATGGAGCGTACCAAAGTAAAGGTGACATTCGAGTCCCGACTGGCGCGAGTACTCGGACAATAGCCCTCGTGGAGCATTCCAAGTGATTCTTGAAGCGTCGCACTCCAAGTGTATCATAGCAGACTGGTCCAGCCCCCGAGTGTAGGAGATAGGCTCGTAGCCCTAAGTTCATGTTACGCGTATCCGGAACTAGCCCTGCATTATAAACATATCGGATGAGTAGCATCTGATGAAGAAAATAATCACCCGAAGAAAATTGATCTATTTTACAATAGATATAAATATGTATTCCTCCTCTTATTGATATTAATTTCCCCGAGTAGTTAACCCCTTACGTTTAAACACTCTGCCTGACTAGTCATAGCCCCCTAGCGTCGGAAGTCGGCTCATGGCTCTTTCCTAGACACGCGTTTTGGGTATCTTGAGTTTGTCTTTCATGGAGCAAAGCTTCATGGATCAGAATTTATGCTACTCAAGTACTTTTGCAACCATTAAGAGTAAAAACAGAAAATGCGTAGCATGTACACCTATTAGGTGTAAGCGGCTGCGGTATTGGCAAGGCCGAGTGAAGAATTGACGATCTCAGCCCCCTAGATCCGATCTCGACTGGCACTAAGCCGTATCCGAGTCAAACCATAGGGAAGTGAGTTGCCTCCTGACCCATTTGGATGAGAATATCATATAAAGGAAAAAAATATTTATCAGAAAGTGACTTAGTTGTTCGGTATTGCATGAGTTGGGAGTGGGGATGCCATCCTTGCATTTGAGCATTTGAGCCCCCGAGCATGTCACTTATCGTTCTGATAATCTTCAGTTGTAGGAGGTTGAAGACGGTTGCGACCGACTACCACAAATGAAGTCGTCCGACTTACGTTTGCAGTTCCCAGTGAGGCCGCGTCATCGGTGTCCTTCTGCTCTTTCTATCAGGGTGCCTTTTTGGTCATCGAGGGCCTCAGCAACAGCGTTGGCCGAGTCGGCATATTTGTTCTCCATGTCGAATAGAGCTTGGACAGAACTTGGAGGCTTCTGAGTGAACTTAGCGATGAACGGGGTGTCCTTGACTCCTTTTCAAAAGGCGGTGATGACGACCTCGTCCTTGATCTTCGGTATTGAATTCCTCTTCTCAGAAAACCTTTTGATGAAATGACGAAGAGACTCGTTCTTCCTTTGATGGCACTGATATAGATCATACTCAGAAGATGGCTTCTCGTACATTCCTTGGAAATTGGCGATGAAGCATTCTCGGAGTTCCCCTCAGGAGCTGATTGACCTCTTAGGAAGTCCAGTTAGCCATGTCCTCACTGAGTCGGCTAGAGCAACTGGGAGGTAGTTAGCCATGGCCTTGTGATCTCCTCTAGCTGCTCGATCACTAGAGTGTAAACCGTGAGCCAGGACTCGGGGTTGGTCTTCCCGTCGTATTTTTCAATTCCAATCGGCTTGAAACCTAACAGCCAATCGACTTGTTGCAGCTCATGGGTGAAGGCTGGTAGTCCATCTGTATGAGGACTCCGACTCCGACTACGGTGACGAAACCGCTCATGGTGGAGGCCAAAGAGCTCATTCTCGTCTTCTAGTTGGTGACACTCATCTTCCTTGTGTTCGCGGCATCGTGCGTTGATGTTTTGCTGAAGATCACGTCATAGTCGACCTCGGACATCCTGGTTATCCCGACGGTCGTCTTGATGTCGGTGCACCGGTCGTTATTGTGGTTGTGTTAACGCCAAAATTTGGTAAGGACCTGTATCATACTCGGTCAAGAGGACGGTTGCAATCGGATAATGGAAATTGATCCAAGAAGCAGATCGAGTCTGAGAAGGAGCCGTGAAGACCGCGCGTGGCAGTTAATTACTATAGTTATTAGGAAAAGGTTTATCTCTTTTAGGAAACCTGACCTCGTGTCCGGTCAGGTCTCATTAGCGCTTTCTGTTATAGATAGGAAATCATATATCGTGTCCTATAAGGACTCATGTAACTCGGGGTATATATACGTATGCCCGGGGACCTTGTAATATCATCACAACGATCAATACAAATTCGGCGCATCGCCACCCCTTCGACGGGATCCTGCTTCTCGAGCCGGGCTGCATCGGTTAGGTCCGAACTCCTGCGAGAGGGTAAGTCTCGTCACACCGACTACCAATCGGCTAGGACTTCCTCGGTTAGGTCCGATATTCTAGTCGGTTTATGGTAGTCGGCTTACCACGATATATTTACTTTATCTATGGCTGCATCAGTTCAGTTTGATCTCATAGATTGATTAGGTATATCACATCACGTGTGCACAGATTGTATCGACTTACTGGGAGCGATTTATCATCAGTTCGTGCTGCATCGGTTAGGTCCGACCTACTGAACTGCTAGTGATAAGTCGATCCTGCTGAGCCGATGCGTTGTGTGCAGGCGTTTTATCGGAGTGTATAGCCGATAAGTTATTTTCATCACGATCGCATTATATCTATCGACTCATCGAGGCATTGTTATTATTGTCGGTCTGTGCTGCAACGGTTAGGTCCGATCTACTAGACTGACGATAATAGCTTTACTCTTAATAAGCCGATGGTGTTGTGCGATGGTGTTATCGGAGTGCTTAGCCGATAAGTTACCTGTTAAAGCTGACTACATTTATTCATTGTTTTATCCTGTGTTCGCTTTATTAAGCAGTCGGCTAGCTTATCAATTATTTATCATTTACGTTATTGCATATTTTATTATTTGTTCTTGCCTGTATTATTGTCACAATCGGCTAAGGGATAGCCGATGGGTTCATTCTACCGATCCAAGCACAAGTACCAACAGGTTCCCGGGCACGACCCCAGGTAAGGGCCCGGGCATGAGCCCGGGTAAGGACCAGTGCATGGGCCCGGACAGCGGACGAAGATCTTGGGAGCCGATATGAGCAAGGGCCCGGGTGCAGGCATACCTTCATAATAATACCAGTAACACTAGATCATGATCAGCTAGTGTCTGTTTGATTTATTCATGCATTATACTTGCTCATTTTATCTAGCTTACAGCCGGTTTTCGAATATCTCTTCGATGATCGGTTAGCATAATATTTGTTTATTATTACATTATTTTCCTTGCCATCATCGGTCTTAAGCCGACGTATAAGTGCTACAGTGTACATCGGCCATCGGCTGATGAAACGAGTCTAGATCGGCTTCCAGCCGATTGGCTCATTGATCTAACATTTTCCTCCTTGTCAATTACAGGGTCAAATTGACTGGCACGCCTACGAACCTCAAATTTTAGGACCTGCACTGGAGTGAAGCAAATCTCCCAGGCCTTCGCGTGTCACCCAGACGCCGAACCAGGACCCGGCGATTTTCGGCGTCAACACGCTTTTGGCACGCCTGGTGGGACAAAAAGTTTTGAGCCCAACAAACATTGTTTCAATCAAGATTTCAACATGGCCGGAAAAGAAGTCAAGATGGACAACGTAATTCCGGTCACCATGGAAGATCTAACTGAAGAACAAAAACAGCAAGTTGAACAGACCATGACAAATTTCCAGAAGCTGTGTTTAGAATCCTTCAGTATGACAAGACAAGGGCCGATTCAGAAGTCTCAGTTTCCAAAACCAGTACTGGTAGGAGAATCGAGCCGCATACAACCTGAGAGTCCACCAATCAAGCCTTTACAGGAGATGGTCAACGAGGCTGTGCACCACGCACTCATCAATCAGTCAGGGGTCTTAGTAAATACATTGCACAACCTTATCAAGAAGACTGTTGATGGTTCGATTGCCCAAGAGCCAACTCGGGGTCCTGTTTTTCTCCCACCGAAGATAGAGCCAGGCCAAGTTAATTACAACATTAGCAGAGATGTACCAGAACACTTGTTCGCACAAAACCAGGCCGGGGGGCAACAGGATATCCCTCCTGGATATCACCGATCTATTTATTATGGGGGATATCAGCAGAACTATCCGGGAGGAGGAGCCGATCCAGGTACTTACCAGAGGGAGTATCACAGACAGAATCGGCAACCAACCCCGCCGATGCAGTATCAGCAATATCAACAGGAGAATGCAAGAGAGGAAGATTTGTCGGCACGGGTTGAGGAAATAGTAAGGAGCAGTTCGGGATCAAGCCCAAGGAGCAAAGCGTTCATGTATCGGCACCCATATCCTGAGTGGTTTGACAGGTTCCGTTGCCACACCGATACAGGTCCCGATTTCTCTAAGTTTTCAGGGCAGGACAACACATCTACAGTAGAACATGTCAGCCGATTCTGGCGCAGTGTGGGGAAGCATCGGCTGAAGAGGCCCTAAGGGTTAGGTTTTTCCCTTATCATTATCTGGATCGGCTTTTACATGGTTCTCCTCGTTACCGCCGAATTCTGTTCGGGGTGGGCCGATCTGGAGAAACAGTTTCACAAATATTTCTTCGCTGGGATTCACGAGCTGAGACTGTCAGATTTAACATCGGTTAAGCAGCGACCAGATGAAACAGTACCGGAATACATCAGCGATTTCGGGATATCAGAAGCCGGTGTTATAGTTTAAACCTGAGCGATGGGCATCTGGCCGATTTAGCTTTTCAGGGACTCTTGCGCCAATCAGAGAAAGGTTTTCGTCTCAAGAGTTCGAATCTTTGTCGCACCTAGTACAGAAGGTATCGGCTCATGAAAGCCGGTTTCAAGAGGCGAAAAAGGACAAGTACCAGAGGAGAGTTGCTCAGGTTCAGTCTATTCAACGGATTCAGATGATGAGGAATCCGACGCTGAGGTTGGATTGGCGGAGTGGGCCAGGAGCAAGAAGTCGGTGTCATGCCCATGGGTCAAAGATATCGGCAAAGAGGAGCGATATGATTTCGATGTGAGCAAAGCCGATAAGATCTTTGATTTGTTGTTGCAGGAAAAGCAAATACAATTGCCGCCAAACCACGTGATTCCATCAGCCGAAGAACTAAAAAAGAAAAAGTATTGCAAATGGCACAACGCGATATCGCACCATACTAACGAGTGTAAGGTTTTTCGGCAACAAATTCAGCTGGCCGTTGAGCAAGGACGAATTAAGTTTGAAGATAAAAAGCCAATGAAGATAGATGGGCACCCGTTCCCCGTAAATATGGTCTATGCGGGGTCACCGTCCAGAAGTCAAGCCGATGAAGGAAAACGTCAGAGTAAATCAAGGATTACTTCATCAGGTATGATAGAGAAGTACTCAAGGTACGATGAACAGGGGGATGGATCGGAACAATATAATCCGCATTGGAACTGCCCGTTTTTTCGTTTCTGCTGGGATCAAGGGATGAGATTGCCATCAGCTGAAAATTGCCCCGAGTGCAGCGGTACAGGGAATCGGCATGATCGCCAGCAGGAGTGTTCGCGGGATCGGTCGCCTGGGAAAAGAACATCGGTTCATAGCCGATTGGGGCCGATCCATGAAGAGTTCTTTGAAGAAGATGAAGAGGAAGCGCATGGGAGACAAGTCCAGAATCCTCAGTGGTGTCCTAGCGGCATATTCACAAAGAATCAGAAGAGAAGGGCACAACGGCTACGACACCGAGAACAGCAAAAGGAGCAGTACCAGGATCAAGAGGAGGTTGATCATCGTCCCAAAAGGACTAGGCAAGTTTGGCAAGTGAAGAGGAAGGACGATGAGGACGTATCAGCACCGGTAAATATGGTGTTCTTTTTGCCTCGGGAGTATAAAGCGCTTTCATCAGATGAAGAAGGGGATGAGGAGGTTTTCGCTCAACTAACGCTGCAATCTGATCAAGCTATATTTGATAAACCTGAGAAGTCAGAGCATCGGCACTTAAAGCCGTTATACATCAAGGGATACGTAAATGGGAAGCCGATGACAAAGATGTTGGTTGATGGAGGAGCCGCGGTTAATCTCATGCCTCTGCTACGTTCCGGAAATTGGGGAAGACTACCGAAGACCTGATCAAGACAAATATGGTGCTAAAGACTTCGGTGGGATTCATCTGAAGCGAAAGGCGTATTAAACGTGGAGCTGACAGTAGGGAATAAGACATTACCCCACCACGTTTTTGTGATTGACGGAAAGGGTCGTATAGTTGCTCCTCGGCAGGGACTGGATTCACGCGAACTGTTGCGTGCCTTCGACAATGCATCAATGTCTAATGCAGTGGCAGGGAGATCAAGTCGAGGTGGTGCAAGCAGATCGGTCGACCAATATTGCCATGACCGATCTACCAGTCTGGGAAGCCGATGGTGTTGACTGCTTATCCGGAAGAGTTTGGGAAGGAGATTACCTCAAGGTTACTAGTCAGGGGATACAGCCGATCCAGCAAGTCGGCTCTGAATTGTTACTCTGATGGGCTCCATTGAAGACTTCGAGGGGAAATTGGGGCAAGGATTTACGTCGGCTGATGATTTGGAAGAGATTGATATAGGGCCAGGAGATAGACCAAGGCCGACGTATATAAGCAAAAAATTAAGTCCTGAGCTACGAGAAGAATTGATAGCATTGTTAAAGGAGTATCGGGATTGTTTCGCCT
The DNA here is from genome assembly GCA_003991445.1 of Oryza meyeriana var. granulata. Taxonomy (NCBI): domain Eukaryota; kingdom Viridiplantae; phylum Streptophyta; class Magnoliopsida; order Poales; family Poaceae; genus Oryza; species Oryza meyeriana. The sequence goes on from RYFJ01000559.1 coordinate 46,028, forward strand.
GGGAGTACCATGAGATGCCAGGATTAAGCCGATCGATTGTTGAACATCGGCTACCTATTAAACCAGGGTATCGGCCATTCAAGCAGGCTCCAAGGAGATTCAAGCAGAATTATATGAGCCGATCAAGGCAGAGATCACAAGGTTGTACGATGCCAAGTTCATAGGCCATGCCGATATGCTGAGTGGGTTTCTAATATCGTCCCGGTAGAGAAGAAAAATGGAAAATTAGGATATGTATTGATTTCCGGGATCTAAATAAAGCTACCCCAAGGATGAGTACCCGATGCCGATAGCGGATTTGTTGGTGGATGCAGCGTACAGGTCACAAGATTATCAGTTGCATGGATGGCAATGCAGGATACAATCAGATTTCATGGCCGAAGAGGATATACACAAGACTGCGTTCCGATGTCCTGGAGCTATCGGTTTGTATGAGTGGGTAGTAATGACTTTTGGATTGAAAAGTGCCGGTGCAACCTATCAAAGAGCAATGAATTATATATTTCATGATCTCATCGGTTTGTTGGTGGAGATTTACATTGATGATGTGGTGGTTAAATCTAAAAGTGGGGAAAGCCATATAGCCGATTTACGAAGAGTGCTGGAGAGGGCCAAGAAATACGGACTAAGAATGAATCCCAATAAGTGTGCTTTTGGTGTATCGGCTGGGCAATTTCTGGGTTTTATGGTTCATGAGCGAGGGATTGAAGTTAGTCAGCGGAGTATCAGAGCCATTAAGACCACAGAGCCACCAAGCGATAAGACAGAGTTGCAATCGTTGATCGGCAAGATTAATTTTGTAAGGAGGTTCATATCAAATTTATCAGGGAGAATTGAGTCTTTCACGCCGTTATTGAAGTTGAAAGCCGATTCAAACGAATTTGTGTGGGGGCAGCGCAGCAGAAGGCGTTTGACGAGATCAAGAATTATCTTAGTTCCCCGCCTATTTTGATTCCACCGCAGGAAGGAGTGCCGTTCAGATTATACTTGTCGGCCGATGAGAAGTCCATCGGTTCTGTTTTGATCCAAGAATTTGAAGGTAAAGAGCGAGTTGTGTTCTATCTAAGTAGGAGACTTTTGGATGCTGAGACGAGATATCCAGCGGTGGAGAAGTTATGCTTGTGTTTGTATTTCTCGTGTACTAAGTTGAGGCATTACATCCTATCGGCTGAATGTACAGTAGTTTGCCAGGCCGATGTGGTCAAATATATGTTGTCGGCTCCAGTCTTAAAAGGGCGAGTTGGCAAGTGGATTTTTGCCTTGACAGAGTTTACTGAGGTACGAATCGGCTAAAGCAATCAAAGGACAAGCAGGTGGCGATTTATTGTCCAGCACAGGGGTCTCACGAGGACTATGTGGAGCCGATCCCGTGGGTCTTGTTTTTTGATGGATCGGTTTGCAGCATGGATCTGGTATCGGGTTGGTTATTGTGTCGCCTCGGGGGGCAAGTTTTGAGTTTGCTTTTACAATTAAGCCTTATCGGACTAACAATCAGGCGGAGTACGGGCGGCGCTGAAAGGACTTCAACTATTAAAGAGATCGGGGCCGATATTATAGAGATTATTGGTGATTCTTTGTTGTGATCAAACAGTTGTCTGGAGAATATGAGTGCAGGGATGATGTTTTGAGGTCATATTATGAAGAGTGTAGAATTGTTGAAGGATTTCAAGATGGTGTCAATGAATCATATTCCCAGAGAGCAGAATTTGGAAGCCAATGATCTTGCACAGATGCTTCAGGATATCGGCCGAATAGGCAGGTTGAGGTGGAGATAGCGATATTGATGTCCAGAACAAGGCGATGACTGGAGACAGGAGATAATTGATTACTTACGAAACCCGTCGCAGTCTGTTTCCAGGAAGATTCGGTATAAAGCTACTAAATATGTGCTACTTGATGAGGAGTTGTATTATCGGACGTTTGAGGGAGTTCTGCTTAGATGCCTAGATTTGGAAAAGCCAAAGTGGTTATGTGTGAAGTGCACGAAGGCATTTGTGGAACTCATCAATCGGCTCATAAGATGAAGTGGTTGTTGAGAAGAGTGGGTATTTTTGGCCGACAATGCTGGAAGATTGCTTTAGGTATTATAAAGGGTGTCAAGATTGTCAGAAGTTTGGAAATATACAGCGGGCACCGGCATCGGCTATGAATCCTATCATCAAACCGTGGCCGTTCAGAGGATGGGGAATTGACATGATCGGCCAGATTTTCCTCCATCAAGTAAGGGACATAAGTTTATATTGGCAGCAACAGATTATTTCACCAAGTGGGTAGAGGCAATTCCTTTTGAAGAACGGTCACGTCCAAAGAAGCGATTGAATTTATCAAGGAGCATATCATTTATCGGTTTGGGATTCCTCAGACGATAACTACTGATCAGGGGTCTATTTGTTTCTGATGAGTTTCAACAGTTTGCTGCCAGTATGGGAATCAAGTTATTAAATTCATCGCCTTATTATGCTCAAGCCAATGGGCAAGCGGAAGCTTCTAACAAGAGTTTGATCAAGTTGATTAAGCGGAAAATTGATGAGCAGCCACGGCGATGGCATTCTACATTAGCCGATTCACTATGGGCCTATCGGATGGCATGCCACGGGTCTACTCGGTACCGCCGTATCAGTTGGTATAGGACATGAGGCGGTTTTGCCGTGGGAAACTACATCGGCTCTAGAAGACTTTCTTTGCAGAATCAATTGACGGCCGATGATTATTATAACTTGATGGCAGATGAACTTGAAGATTTAGCTCAGAATCGGTTGAGAGCGCCTAAGAAGAATCAAGGAGAATAAGGCTAGGCAGCTCGGCATTACAACAAAAGGTGGATGAATAAGTCGTTTGCCGAGGGGGACCTTGTGTGGAAGTTGATTTTGCCGATCGGGTCCAGAGATAATAAGTTCGGAAAATGGTCGCCTAATTGGGAAGGACCTTATCGGATTAATCGCTGTGTGCCTGGTAATGCATATATATTAGAAGATCTTGACGGGACGGAGTTTGCTAAAGCACTTAATGGGAAATATCTCAAGAAATACTACCCTAGCGTTTGGATCAATTCTTAAATCGGTTAAGTACAGCCGATTTCTAAACAATTAGGAAAGCCGATGTTTTTGTACGTCGCCTAAAGACAGCCGATATCAATTGATATCGCCTTTAGATCAAAACAAGCGGAAAAAGTTATCAGGACGAGAGAGAGGTTGCAGTGATTCGTCTAGATTCGCTAGAGCTTGGTGAGGATGTGGAAGATGAAGCGGTGGTGCTCTGGTGATGTGAAAGTATAAAAAAGAGGGCAAGAAGACGAAGCGTTTTATAAAGGTATCACAGCCGAGCGGGAATTGAGGCCGTTGGCACTGTTTCAAACATTTATGGCAAGTGGGCTATCTTGGGCCGCCTCGGTATGAGAGAAATCTAGAGGCCCAAAGATTGGAAGAATTTCGGAATCCTACAGAGGAACTCCGAAATTGGGGGGCATGTGTTAACGCCAAAATTTGGTAAGGACCTGTATCATACTCGGTCAAGAGGACGGTTGCAATCGGATAATGGAAATTGATCCAAGAAGCAGATCGAGTCTGAGAAGGAGCCGTGAAGACCGCGCGTGGGCAGTTAATTACTATAGTTATTAGGAAAAGGTTTATCTCTTTTAGGAACCTGACCTCGTGTCGGTCAGGTCTCATTAGCGCTTTCTGTTATAGATAGGAATCATATATCGTGTCTATACGAGGACTCATGTAACCTCGGGGTATATATACGTATGCCGGGACCTTGTAATATCATCACAACGATCAATACAAATTCGGCGCATCGCCACCCCTTGAACGGATCCTGCTTCTCGAGCCGGGCTGCATCGGTTTCAGGTCCGAACTCCTGCGAGAGGGTAAGTCTCGTCACACGAACACACCGACTTACCAATCGGATATTACTAGGACTTCCTCGGTTAGGTCCGATAATTCTAGTCGGTTTCGTATGGTGTCGGCTTACCACGATATATTTACTTTATCTATGGCTGCATCAGTTCAGTTTGATCTCATAGATTGATTAGGTATATCACATCACGTATATAATGCACAGATTGTATCGACTTACTGATGGAGCGATTTATCATAGTTCGTGCTGCATCGGTTAGGTCCGACCTATACTGAACTGCTAGTGATAAGTCGATCCTGCTGAGCCGATGCCTGTGTTGTCAGGCGTTTTATCGGAGTGTATAGCCGATAAGTTATTTTCATAGAACACGATCCATTATACTATCGACTCATCGAGGCATTGTTATTATTGTCGGTCTGTGTGCTGCAACGGTTAGGTCAATATTATACGATCTACTGAGACTGACGATAATAGCTTTACTCTTAATAAGCGATGGTGTTGTGCGAAATGGTGTATCTCAGGAGTGCTTAGCCGTATAAGTTACCTGTTAAAGCTGACTACATTTATTCATTGTTTTATCCTGTGTTCGCTTTATTAAGCAGTCGGCTAGCTTATAATTATTTATCATTTACCGTTATTGCATATTTATTATTTGTTCTTGCCTGTATTATTGTCACAACGGCTAAGGGATAGCCGATGGGGTTTCATTCTACCGATCCGTAAGCACAAGTACCAACAGGTTCCCAGGGCACGACCCAGGTAAGGGCCCGGGCATGAGCCCGGGTAAGCGACCAGTGCATGGGCCCGGACAGGACGAAGATCTTGGAGAGAGCCGATATGAGGCAAGGGCCCGGGTGCAGGCATACCTTCATAAATACCAAGTAACACTAGATCATGATCAGGCTAGTGTCTGTTTTGATTTATTCATTGCATATACTTGCTCATTTTATGTCTAGCTTACAGCCGGTTTTTCGAATATCTCTTCGATGATTCGGGTTAGATCATAATATTTGTTATTATTACATTATTTTCCTTGCCATCATCGTCTTAAGCCGACGTATAAGTGCTACAGTGTACATCGGCCATCGGCTGATGAAAACGAGTCTAGATCGGCTTCCAGCCGATTGCTCATTGATCTAACATTTTCCTCCTTGTGTCAATTACAGGGGGTGTTTCAAATTGACTGGCACGCAAGAACTACGACCTCAAATTTTTAGGACCTGCACTGGAGTGAACTGCAAATCTCCAGGCCTTCGCGTGTCACGCAGACGCCGAACCAGGACCCGGCGATTTTCGGCGTCAACAGGTTGCCGAGTGACGTGTGGCGTGACTCCGTGTGTGGTTGACTAGAGCCGGCCGCTCGGCGTCATGTTGAGGCAGATGAGACCGCTATTGGAGAAGCCGACCCGTTGGTCGGTATGAGAGTGTCACCCGACTGTTGACGCTGCCGGCATGCAGCAGCAGTGATCATGGCTTTAATCCTTGCTATTGTCCGGGTGGCCTGGTGATCAGGCCCAAACTGCAGTGTATCCAGTAAGGTTGCAGCAGCCACAACGTTGTGTTGAGGGGTTACAAAAATGTCGTGGTCGCCGACTCCGGTTTGGAGGATCTCTCGTTGAGCAGTGCGCCCGGCTCTATGCAGATTGTCGTTGTGAGCATCCCACTCGGCCTGCATGCATCTTGCATCTTCCTTCTGTTGTTCACGTAGTCAGTGGGGCTTCCTCTTCTTGCAAAAATCGCGTAGTCGGCGTGCCCTCCTGAGTGGGAGTTGAGCCTTGGATGCCATGAAGACTTCACGTGTGGAGAAAAGCTCGCTGAAAAGTGCTGTCCGATTGAAAGCTAGAGTCGAAAGGTTGAGGGGTGTGATGATGACCCCCACCTCCCTGGATCCGATCTCGAGCGGCTCTAGGCTGTATCCGAGTTGATTCCAGAGGATTGAGTTTGTGTCATGCTTTGCACCGGGCAATAATACTATGGGTCCTACTCAGCGACCTGGAATTCGGTGGATTGCAGAGGAAACACGGGAGAATTATACTGGTTCAGGCCCCTCGATGTGAGCTGGTAAATACCCTACGTGCAAGTGTGAGGTGTTATTCCTCTGAGGATCTTGCGATCAATGATCTTGCGTGCCCTCATGGCGCCCTGCACTCCCTTAAATATCTAGGGGACAGGGGTAACATGGTAAGGATCCCAGTCGGATACGACCAAGGGATTTCCTTCTTAGAGATAGAATCCTATCGACTAAGGCTATGTTTCCTTATTATACAAGGTACAGCCTGCCGGGTGCCTATCTTATCTCTAATTACATGGTCTAGCCCATCCTCTATCCGAGTTGGCCCATGTGCTGGTAGTGAGTTCTGTTGGTACCCGGGGCCCATGGCTCCCACAGTAGCCCCTGAGACCTTCATAGTTGAGTCACAGCTGATGCCGAGTGCTCATCCTCCGATGGTGAAGTCTTCCCAAGTGCTCTTTGTCCGAGTAAGTCTTCCCGAGTCCTTGCTTCATGTTCAGCTGCAGCCGAGCTATGAAGGGCTGGCTCATGTAGATATATGAATAGTGTGCGCCAATATAATAAGGCGCACCTATTAGGTGTAGCCCCCGACTTTGTGCACCTCTTAATTGTGAATGACAATTAAACATAAAGTCAAAGGATCTTTAACCTGGAAGTCTTCCCCTGAGTAGATTTACATTTGGGTATTTGCGATCTCTTCGGTATCACTTATGTCAACGGAATAAACTTTATAGTCTTTGCCGAGTAGAAGACTACTCATTATTATAGGAAAGTTCTTCGACTTATGTCAGTCGGTAATATGAATTCATAGTCTTTTCCGAGTGCGCGGTCTCCCCACTCAAAAGCTAGACTCTTCCGCATCATGTCAGCAGGGAATAGATATTTTAAGTCTCTCTCCCGAGTAGTGCACTACTCGAAAGTTAGACTCTCTTTAGAGCGTCATGTCAGCTGGAATAATATTGCTCATGGCAACTGATGGCCACGCATGTAGGCTCCGAGTACCACTTTATGAAAAACTAAATCCATTACGTGGTCAGGTGTTCCCGAGAAAGATACCTGCTATCCCCAATTTTAATGAAGACAGCTTGTGATCCTTGTAAGGATATATCCTCGAGACCTGGTGGATTAAAACAGATACCCAAACATATAATGTTTAGCAGTAAGGCTTTCATGAAGCATATCTGTTTACCTCATCGATTCCTGTGTCAGCACCAGCGCTATAATTTCAACTCAGCCTGCGGGGGCCCGGCCCACATGGAGCATGATTTACTACCTGTGAGGAACTCATATCTTGTCGGGCCCAATACCGACTGTGCAGGCCTGGCCCATCTAGCGGTACAAGGCCTATAAAAGGATGGGGAGAGAGAAAAAGATTCCGTCGTCTTTCCCCAAAGCAGCCAAATCTCTTCGTCTTCCACCTTCGCGCTAGCTTTTCCCGCCTCCCGCCCGGCTAGGTTAGCAGCAGCCGTTCCCCACCCGGACTCGGCGATTTCAATCCTCTTCGTTTATTCCAAGCCCCGATTTGCTTTCCCCCAAATCTCACCACCTCCAGTCATGCGAAGGCGACGAATTCTGTGGTGTGCCTAGGGAGTTCTTGGCCGACTCGGATTGCGGCTCGGTGAAGCTGAGACGGCTGGAGAGCGAGCTGAAGTTGCCCAGCCAGAAGTGATCCGTTGGCGGTCGGCGAGGGATGAGTCGAGCCCTAACCCCGGCCTGGTGAAACGGTAGTTTTCGCCTCTTTCTTTGATCGGGGCTTGTGTCTTCCGTCTTAGATTTCTTCCGCCGCATCCTTGATTTCTACGGCTGGGAGTTGGTGCCATTTAAAATCCCAACTCAATCCTTCAGATCTCCATATTTGTTACTCTTTGCGAGTGCTTTCTGGGTGTTGAGCCCCATTTCATCCTCTTCCGACACCTGCTTCCATGTCAAGCCCCAGCCTTCCAAGAGTAATATCAGTGTGGCATTGGAGGGGCTGGTCTTCAACTGAGGAGCGATGGAAGAAAACATATATCGAATTTGCCCTTGAAATCTTTCTCGAAGGGCTGGCACAAGGAGTGGGTTTTATGCGCCGATCTGGCTCCCTTCCTTGCGCCCGTTTACTGGGTATGCCGCCTGGCAGTGTTGCCAAGCTGGTCCTCCGGAGCCAACCTTTGAAGAACTGGGCCAGGCACATATATGCTTACCTGACGAAATAGATGACCTCAAGAGGGCCGCTTGACGGGGCCTTGGGTGGCTCGTCGCTTTCTGACGAGGCGCGTCCAGCCGCTGAAGTTGAGAAGCGCCTTCGGCTAGGACCATTCAAAGGTAAACACGATCCCGACCGACGTGAGTCAGCGAGACGGCGGACAAGGGGCAGTGACCGATCCTTGTTTGCTATTTTCTCGAAGGGGTCGTTGCCACCGACAGAAGTGATAACCGCCGAGTGGCTGCCTATAGCTTCATCGGCCGCGGACCAAGGTAACCTTCTACCTTCTTCTGTGGTGAACGTCTGTGTGAACGGTGATGTTGTTCAACCTGGCGTGATGGAATCTTGTCGACTTGCTTGTAGTGGCACGAGGAATTTGATGAAACGACTCTCGTCCATTGTCGTGCGGTCGCGTCGAGGAAGAGGCCGAGGGTTAGGTCCCTCTGCTGCCCCAACCCGACTCCAGAGAGCGGGGAAGAAGCCGATTTTTATATCGGGGCGAGGGGGCCATGACAGCGTGCGCCGTGAGCGGTCAGCTATGAAATATAGGACACCGCTGCCACAACGCCCACGCGGGTTGTTGCGAGTCCCAGCTGAGATCAGCAGGCTTGGCTCGACGTTGTCGTACTCTAGCACAGCGCCACCAAGGGGCCGACCAGAGCAGAGGCCGATTGAGGCGAAGGAACCCGAACCAACCATCTAAAGTCGGGCCGACTAGGCTGATACGCCTCTGCCATCGATGACATGACCGGCAGGTGACTGCCGATGCTAGCGCTTCGCCGGGGAGCGGGCAGGCTGGCAGGAAGCTGAAGTTCTCCAAGAGGTGCGTTATTCCGGGTCTTCTGTACTCGTCGTACGTTAGAGGTACAGTCCTGATGTCTTGCTTCGTCATGCAGGAAGCGGGGCCGATATCGATCTTTAAAATAAGGTCGATCCATCTGCTCCACTTGATGAGCCTGCCCCAGCCGAGGCAGCGGCAGCAACACACCTGTGTTGAGCCGGCGGCCAGCCCGGTTGCTGAGACCGAGGTGGCTTCGACTACAGGTGCGCTGCCGTCACCCGACCGAGAGGTGGCTGTTGAAACCGAGGCCCCAGCCCCCTGAGGCACTGTATGTGCGCGGGAGCGGGGGACGGAGCCCCCGACCGGTCCCGATGTGTAGGGGAAGGCGGTGCCGAGGCCAGGACACTAGTACGCGCATCTGGTTATCGTCATCGCCATCGTCGCTGCTACCGCCCACCGCGGGAGATCCCTCATTTGCCTCGGATCGAAGCTCCCCCACGAGTGATGCCCCGAACCTTTACATGGACCACTCGCAACGGCACTATGAAAAGCTTCAGGCTCGATGAAGTCGTCGCAAGGAGAGAGCGCGAGAGCCTGCTTCGTGCCGCCATCAACGGGTCCCAAGGGGTTGCGGTATGATTCTTGTAGTGAAGCTCCAGCAATCTTCTTGTCTTGATGTTTGACTCTGTCGTCGGTTTGTTCCTTGTCCCGAGCAGAAGCTCGTTGACCGCACGAGCGATGACGGAGATCTGGTCAGATGGCTCCCCACCTCATGGAATTGCAACAGCTCCAGGCATTGAAGGCCGAATGGAGGCGCGTCACACGAGGAGGGAGGCCTGGCTGAAGAGCGGCGCCGATCAGCTCTGGGCGGAGACATGGGCCCTAGCCGAGAAGATCAGAGGTAAAATCCTCGAGTATATCTTCCCGACTGGACCGTTGATGTATTCATCCAGCTGCGTCGATCCCGACTGCTCGGTGGTGTCATGACTGCACGGTTGAGCTCTTGGCTAATCTGTGGTGCAGACCTCGAAGCGGAGTTAAAGACCCGAGCGGAGAGGGAGTCGCAGCTGAAGGAGGCCGAAGAAGCCAAGGCCGAGCTTGAAAGGGTCAAGGCCGACCTGACAAAGGCCAACACCGAGCTTGACTGGGAGAAGTCCGAGTTGGAGAAGGCCGTCGTCAAGCTCGGTAAGGAGAAGGCCGAACTGGAGAAGACCGTGGCCGGGTGGGAGGCTGACTACGAAAGTAAGTCCTCAACCCGACTGTGATCTCAGCCAATCCATTAGTCACCCTGTGTGTAGCCGAATTCTGACAAGCTTACTTGCCGACCAATCTGGGCAGGCATGAGAGCCAACGTCCAGGCCCAGTACCGGTTCTACACGGAGGAGATAAGATCAATCAGGGAGTCACGGGAGGCCCTTGTCGGGTCCGTGAAAGGGCTCCTTGACCTTGTAGATCCCCGCCCAGAGGGGACCAACTGTAGCAGAATTCCTCAGATAATGGGACGTCTCGAGGACGCGCCGAGTGCCCTGAAAAGGTACTCAGACGAGCGGGTTGCCGTCGGCGTGGCCCAGACCCTAGCAATGACCAAGTCCATCTACCCGAGGGCGGACATTGAGGCCATCGGGGAGGGATTTTCCGAGGAGACGATGCCCGAGGAAGCGCTGGAGCTGATCGCCCAGGCAAAGCCGACTGCTGAAGCGATTACCCGAGACCTGGGTCTGTAAAGGCAATACATTTTGTAGTCGGATATATATATGCTTTCATATACGATCATGTGTAAATATATGTGTCGTGCCGCAAGCTTATTATTCGGTGTCATTAGCTTTACCCGACCATGTAGCATGCGCCGAGTTAGTCCGATAGAACTTGATAAAAAATGTTCGGAGTAAGATGCTATACTCGGGCGAACGCATCAGTCGTGGCAAGGCTTCATAACCGGGGTGAAATAAGCTTGTATGTTATTGACAGAACACATATATACATGCAGCCCCGACTCACTACTCGGTTGAAACAAGCGGCGTAGTGAGTCAGGAAAAACTGTACACATGGAAAATGTAAAACTCAGGTATAGAAAGGACGTAGCTGTTCTATGTTCCATGAGTTGGTGATGAGGACGCCGTCTTGGTCTTCAGTCGGTAGGCGCCTGGCCGCGTGACCTCGGCTATAATGAACGGCCTTCCCAGATGGGGGATAGTTTGTGCTGTCCTTGGTGGTTTGTATCTTCCTTAGAACGAGATCCCCGACCAAAAAGGCGCGGCCACGAACATTGCGATTGTGGTAGCGACGCAGGCCTTGAAGATACTTGCCGACTGGATTGTTGCGGCGTCTCTTGCTTCTTCCAGCTGATCTAATTTCGATCAGTCGGGTGCTGTTGGAGTCGTCTTCAGAGTAAGCCGGACTCGCGGAGAGCCGAACTGTATCTCTGTAGGTAGCATGGCCTCGGTACCGTAGACCAGGAAGAAAGGGGGATTGCCCTGTTGCCCGACTATCCGTGGTTTGAGAGACCAGAGAACGGATGGTAGTTCTTGTACCCACCGACCCGCATATGGTTGTAGTCGGTCGTATATCCTGGCCTGATGCCTTGTAAAACCATGCCGTTGGCTCGCTAACCTGCCCGTTGCTCCGCGGGTGGCCACAGATGCATAGCAGATCTTGATGCCGAAGTCGTCGCAGAAATCTTGGAATAGGCCCGCCGGAACTGAGTGCCGTTGTCGGTTATGATGCGGTTAGGGACCCCAAACCGGTATAGTATACTCAGGATGAAGTCCTTTGCTCGTGCCGCAGTGATTGTTGCGACGGGTTTAGCCTCGATCCACTTGGTGAATTTATCCACTGCGACGAATAAATGCGTGAACCCTCCTGGCGCTTTCTTGAATGGCCCGACCATGTCGAGCCCCCATAGTGCGAATGGCCAGGAAATAGGGATAGTCTGGAGTTCCTGGGCGGGGAGATTTGTCTGTCTTGCGAAGAACTGGCAACCCTCGCACTTGCGAACGATGTCTTTGGCGTCTATGACTGCGGTGGGCCAGAAGAATCCCTGCCGGTAAGCCTTTCCGACTAACGTCCTAGATGCAGCGTGGTTGCCACATATGCCCGAGTGGATTGAATGCAGGATCTGCTTGCCTTCTTCGGTGGTGACACAGCGCATGAGGACACCGGATGCGCTCCTTCGGTACAGGTCTTCTCCGACTAGCAGGAAGCTTTTGCTTCGACGCTTGATCTGCTCGGCTTGACTACGATCTTCTGGGAGTTCATCGTCCAGGAGGAATTTGAGAACAGGACCCCTCCAGTCTTGACATATGTGCAGCACTTCGTCGGTGGTCGGGGTAGGCTCGCCTCCCGACTGCTCTTGTGCCGGTTTCTTCTTGACTGATGGCTCCATAAGTTGCTCGACAAAGATTCCAGTCGGAACCGCTTCTCGCTTGGATCCCATGTTTGCCAGCTCATCCGCCGCGTCGTTGTATTGACGCAGGACGTGTATGATTTCCAGCCCGTCGAACTTGTTTTCCAACTTGCGAACCTCCTGACAATATGCCGCCATTGTGTCGTCGAGACAGGTCCAGTCTTTCATCACCTGGTTGACCACGAGTTGGGAGTCTCCGCGCACAACCAGTCGACGTATGCCGAGTGATATGGCGATGCGGAGCCCGTGAACAAGTGCCTCGTACTCGGCGACGTTGTGGGAAGCCGGGAAGTGGATTTGTAGTACGTACTTCAACTTTTCGCCAGTGGGGGATGTCAGTATGACTCCAGCCCCGGCACCGCCGATCCGTAGGGAACCGTCGAAGTACATAGTCCAGTACTCTAGCTTTGTTGTTGGTGTTGGGAGTTGAACTTCTGTCCACTCGGCCACGAAGTCGGCTAGAGCTTGAGATTTGATAGCTGTCCGTGGCTGAAAGGTGATGTCGAACGCCATCAGCTCGAGTGCCCATTTAGCGATCCGGCCGGTGGCCTCGCGATTATGAAGGACATCCCTGAGTGGAAATGCTGTGACCACCGTGACTTGATGTGCTTGAAAGTAGTGCACCAGCTTTCGGACTGTGATGAGTAGGCCGTATAGCAGCTTCTGGACCTGCGGGTATCTTGTTTTGGAGTCGGCAAGGACCTCGCTGACGAAATAGATTGGCCGTTGTATTTTCTGAATGTGACCCTGTTCGGATCGCTCCACTACCAGCACCGTGCTGACTACCTGTGTTGTTACCGCTAGATAAAGCATTAGTGGTTCTTGGGGCAGGGGCGACGCCAGCACGGGGGGTGATGTGAGGAATTCTTTGAAGTCTTCGAAGGCTCGCTGGGCTTCCGGAGTCCATTGAAAGGTGTCCGCCTTTTTGAGGAGTTTGAAGAAAGGCATGCCCCGTTCGCCCAGTCGGGAGATAAACCGGCTGAGTGCCGCCATGCAGCCTGTCAGCTTCTGGACGTCTTTAAGGTTGGTCGGGGGCGCCATGTTTTTGATGGCGTTGACTTTCTCCGGGTTAGCCTCGATGCCGCGGTGCGAGACGATGAAGCCGAGTAACTTCCCAGACGGCACCCCGAAGGCGCACTTGTCCGGGTTCAACTTCATCTTGAATCTTCGGAGGTTTTGGAAGGTTTCTTCCAAGTCGGCAATGAGGTCTTTTCTGGACTTGGACTTGATCACCACATCGTCGACGTAGGCTTCCACGTTGCGCCCGATCTGAGTGTGCAGACACCGCTGAATAGCCCTTTGGTAGGTTGCGCCTGCGTTTTTCAGACCGAACGACATTGTGATATAGCAATACGCTCCAAACAGCATGACGAAAGATGTTTTTAAGTAGTCTTGTTCCCTCAAGCTAATTTGATGATATCCCAAGTAGCAGTCGAGAAAACTGAGTAGGTCGCACCCCGCCGTGGAGTCACCACCTGATCTATCCTGGGAAGACCAAATGGGTCCTTGGGGCACGCTTTGTTGAGGTCGGTGTAGTCGACGCACATGCGCCATTTACCGTTTTTCTTCCGGACCAGAACTGGGTTTGCCAGCCAGTCCGGGTGGTAGACTTCCTTGATGAACCCGGCTGCGAGGAGCTTGGTGATTTCCTCCCGGATAGCATCCTTGCGGTCTTGAGCGAAGCGCCGCAGCCGTTGCTTGACCGGCTTGGCGTCTGGCTTTACGTGTAGGGCGTGCTCGATCACCTCCCTTGGTACTCCCGGCATGTCGGACGGTTTCCACGCGAAGATATCTTTGTTGGCTTGGAGGAAGGTGACGAGCGCTTCTTCCTATTTGGGGTCGAGTCCGGTCCCGACTAAGGCAGTCTTGGAGGGGTCGGAAGGGTCCAGGGGGATCTTCTTCATGTCAGAGTCCGCTGAAATTCCCGACTTCGCTGCTTTTTTCGCCGGAACTGGATCTTGATCGACTTCAGATGTAGCGGCTTGCCGGATGCTGTCGCGCCCGACTGCCGCTTCTTGTGTTTGAGCCAGCTCGCAGCTCTCCTTGTCGCAGGTGAAGGCTTGCTTAGCGTCGCTGCGGAGGGAGAGGACTCCTGCTGGCCCGGGCATCTTCAGCACCATGTACGTATAGTGCGGTATCGCCATGAATTTGGCCAGGGCCGGTCGTCCGAGTATCGCGTGATACGCGGTCTCGAAGTCGGCGACCTCGAAGCAGATGTTTTCTGTGCGGAAGTTGTCCCGCGTGCCGAAGGTCACCGGCAAGGTTATCTGCCTGAGTGGGGTTGATGACAAGCCGGGAATTATCCCATGGAAGGGCGCGGTGCTCGGCCGTAGTTCTGAACGGGGAATTCTCATCTCGTCCAAAGTCTTGGCGAACAGGATGTTGAGCGCACTGCCTCCGTCGATGAGGGTTTTCTTCAACCTGATATTTCTGACGACCGGGTCCAGGACGAGTGGGTATCGTCCTGGGTGGGAAACCCGATCTGGGTGATCTGCGCGGTTGAACGTGATGGCCATCTCTGACCAGCGCAGGTATTGGGGGGTATCCGTCGTGGAGACCGCGTTAATATCCCGCGCTGATAGCTTCTGCTTGCGCTTGGACTCGTACGTGAGTGGCCCCCCGAAGATGTGGTTGAGTTCGGCTTGGGGGTCCTGGAAATCATCAGCCGGACCCGAGTCTGGCTTGTCCTTGTCCTTGTCAGCGCCAGACGATGAAGCTTGCTCGGAGGCAAACTTCTTGAGCATGTGGCAGTCCTTGGCCGCGTGCCGGCCCTTGGGGTGAAAGGGGCAAGGCCCGCTCATGACTTTCTGAAAGTCGTTGTTCCGCTGGGGCCGCGATCGACTGCGCTCCATGTTGGCCACCTCATTGTCCGACTTCCGCTTGCGGCTGCCAGGCTTGTTCTGAGGCGGCTCGTTGTCGGCTTTCGCCCTGTTGTCTTTTTGTCGGGGCTCCTTCTTCTCGTCGAAGGCCTCTGCGACGGCTTCAACCGAGTCGGCGTATTTGTTGGCCATGTCGAAGAGAGTCCGGACAGTGGATGGTGGCTTCCGAGTGAACTTCGCGATGAGCGGGGCGTCTTTTACTCCCTTGCGGAAGGCGGCGATGACGACCTCGTCTTTGATGCTTGGGATTTGATTGCACTTCTCGGAGAACCTTTTGATGAATTCATGCAGAGACTCGTTCTTTTTCTGATGCAGCTGGTAAAGGTCGTGCTCGGAAGCCGGTCTCTCGTAGGTCCCCTGGAAGTTAGCGATGAACCGCTCCCTGAGTTGTCCCCAGGAACCGATCGACCGCCTTGGGAGGCCTGTCAGCCATGTCCTCGCCGAGTCGGCTAATGCGACTGGGAGGTAGTTAGCCATGGCTCTCTTGTCGCCCCCAGTAGCTTGAACTGCTAGGACGTAAACGGTGAGCCAGGACTCTGGGTTGGTCTTGCCGTCGTACTTTTCGATTCTGGTAGGCTTAAAGCCAACTGGCCAGCGGACGTCCTGTAACTCCCGAGTAAAGGCTGGAATGCCTTCATTATCGTGAGGACTTGGGCTTCGGTTTTGGCGGTGTAGCCGCTCGTAGTGGAGACCGAAGCGCTCGTGTTCATCCTCCAGTCGGCGGCGTTCATCCTCTTCGCGTTCTTTGCGCCGGGCCCTTAGGGTGTGGCGAAGATCGCGTTGTAATCGCAATCAGAGGTCTTGATTGGGTCGGCGGTCGTATTGGTGACGCCGCCGGTTGTCGTAGTTGGTATTGCCGAGTGTTGTTTGGCGGGACTCTTCGTGCTGCCGGGTGGAGCCGGCCGCACGACGTCGCGCTGATGCAGATGACTCCGCCGCTAGAGAGCCCGTTCGATGGGTCGGTATGTGAGTGTTGCCTAACTGTTCTTGCTGCTGGCAGGCGGCAGCAGTGATCATCGCCTTGATCTTGGCGATAGTTGGTGTGGCCTGATGATCCGGCCCAAGCTGGAGCGTGTCCAGCAGAGTTGCGGCGGCCACGACGTTCTGTTGTGGCGTGACGAAGACGTCGTGGTCGCCGACTTTGGTTTGGAGGATCTGCTGCTGGGCGGCTCGCCCAGCCTGTCGAAGCCCGTCATTGCGAGCTTGTCGGCTGGCCTCTTGTTGTTGTAGTCGGCGTGCCTCCTCTTGCTGCTCCTCTTGTAGTCGGTGCACCTCGGAAGGTGGCGTTGAAGCCATGAAGATCTCGCGGGGGAGGAGGAAGCTTGCCAAGGTGGAGTCCGAGTTGGTGCTCGAACCGCCATCCGACTTAGTGTCGGACTCCGAGTAGTTTATCGGAGTTAGGACGACTCCGACGTCCCTAGGTCCAATCTGAAACGGTTCATGACCGTGTCCAAACTGAATCGCTGAAGGTCGGGTCTGCTGCACGGGTTGTAGATGCACAGCGTCGCCGAATCCGTACGGGAGATTGACGATCTCTCCCCCTCTCGGCCTAACCCGCGCTGGCTCAAGGCCTAGCGTGAGTCGGACGCCGAAGGAGAGAGTTGTCCCGATGTCCGGCGATGTGAGGGACTGTCGTAGTAGATCGTCGAAGGAGATGGCGACGTCCCTAGGGCCGACTGGCGCAACGCCGGCTAGCTCCTCAGCTGGCAAGATCGGATCTGCCTCAGCCAAGGAAAGGTTGCTGAGTTGATCGGCGACGAAATCAAGGCTCCCGAAGGTGATGGTGTCTCCATTGGAGAACTTGTTGCCCTTGACTCCGTTGATGGGATCCATCGAATCTGTTGATGAAGAATTCGCCGGGCCCCTACCTGGCGCGCCAACTGTCGATGCTTTGCACCGGCAATAATACTATGGGGCTACTCGGCGACCTGGAATTCGGTGGATTGCAGAGGAACACGGGAGAATTATACTGGTTCAGGCCCTCGATATGAGGTAATACCCTACGTCCAGTTGAGGTGTTATTCCTCTGAGGTGATCTTGCGATCAATGATCTTGCGTGCCCTCATGGGGCGCCCTGCCTCCCTTTATATACTAGGGGACAGGGGTACATGGTAAGGATCCCAGTCGGATACGACCAAGGGATTTCCTTCTTAGAGATAGAATCCTATCCGACTAAGGCTATGTTTCCTTATTATACAAGGTACAGCTTGCCGGGTGCTATCTTATCTCTAATTACATGGTCTAGCCCATCCTCTATCCGAGTGGCCCATGTGCTGGTAGTGAGGTACCCGGGGCCCATGGCTCCCACAGTTTGCCGCATCAGATTGGAATTGAAGATTGTTGCGGCGTTGTTGAGTCTGAGTGGGAAATTGACGATCTCCTTCTCTCTTAGCCCGATCTCGGCTGGCTCAAAACTGAGTCCGAGTCGAACACCGAAAGAAAGAGTTGTCCCTAGACTCAGGCATGTTGGAGATCGCCGCAGCATATCGCGGAAGATTGCTGCAGCGTTGAGTTGGCCGACCAGCTTGGAGTCGGCTTGGTCCCTGGCCGATCGGATCAGATCCGAGTTGGACAGGGTAAGGTTGCTGAATCGTTGGCGACGTAGTTGAGGCTCCTGAAGCTGATTGTTTGCCCGGGGAAGAAGTTGATGCCATCGACTCACTTGATTGGATCCATCAGGCTTGATGAAGATGATCTCGACGAAGCCCCTACCTAGCGCTCCAACTGTCGATGTTTTATATCGGCAATAAGAATATGGGGCTACTTGTGAGACCTAAACTTGATGGATTGCAAAGGAACACGAAACAATTTATACTGGTTTAGGCCCTCGAGATGAGGTAATACCCTACGTCCAGTTGTGGTGTATTGCCTTTGAGATTTCTCTAGTGAGATTTGCGCATGACCTCAGGGGGCGCCCTGCCTCCCCTTATATACTGGGGGACAGGGTTATAGAGTAGGAATCCCAGTCGGACTCCGACCAAGGGATTTTCTTCTAGGAATACAACGTTCCCGACTCGGACTGTATCCTTTCCTTGTTGTACAAGGTTATGTATGCCGAGTCCTATTGTATCCCTAATTACAATGTTAGGCCCATCCTCTGTCCGAGTGGCTCAAATGCTTCTCATGAGGTACCTGGGACCCATGGCCTCCACAAGTTTACTTGGAAACCTCCCACTTCTATCAAGGCTCTCTTTGACATAGCGAACAAGTACGCCGACTCGGCAAACGCAGTTGCTGAGGCCCTCGAAGACAAGAAAGAGCCCTAGCAGAAGGACAAGAAAGACAACGACGAGCCGCCACAAAGCAAGTCCGGCCACCGCAAGCGCAAGTCGGACAACGTGGTGGCTGCCGTGGAGCGTACTCGGCTGTGACCCCCAAGGACAGACGAGTACCAAAAAGTGATGAACGGGCCATGCCCCTTTCATCCAAAGGGCAAACACGCGACTAAGGACTGCTTCATGCTCGAAAAGTTTGCTTCTAAGCAGACTTCAACATCTGGTAGCAACAAAGACAAGGACAAGCCAGATTCGAGCACAGCTGGCGATTACCAAGATCCCTAGGCTGAGCTCAACCACATTTTTGGAGGGCCGTCTGCATACGAGTCCAAGAGGAACTAGAAGCTGACAGCACGCGAAGTCAACTCGGTCTTTGCAGCAGACGCCCCCAGTACTTGCGTTGGTCAGAAACGCCTATCACGTTTGACCGCACGAACCACCCTGATCGAGTTACTCACCCGGGACGCTATCCACTCGTCCTGGACCCGGTCATTAGGAGCATCAAACTTAAGAAGGTTCTCATTGATGGAGAAAGTTCTCTCAATATACTGTTCGCCAAGACGCTTGATGAGATGAAGATTCCTCGTTTTGAGCTGCGGCCAAGTACAGCGTCCTTCCACGGGGTAATCCCTGGCTTGTCTTCTACTCCACTCAGACAGATAACTCTACCCGTTACTTTTGGCACGCGGGATAATTTCCGCACTGAGAATATTTGCTTCGAGGTTGTCAACTTCGAGACCGCATATCATGCGATTCTCAGACGACTAGCACTAGCCAAGTTCATGGCGGTGCCGCATTATACCTACATGATGCTCAAGATGCTAGGACCAGCCGGAGTTCTTTCCTTGCGTAGCGATGTCAAGCAAGCTTTCACCTACAACAAGGAGAGCTACGAGCTGGCTCAATCTCAAGAAGCGGCAGTCGAGCGCAACAACATCTGACTAGCTTCTACAACAGCAAGCAAGGACGATCAAATCCCAGCGAAAAAAGCAGCCAAGTCGGGAATCTCAGCGGACTCTGAAACAAAGAAGATCCCCCTAGACCCTTTCGACCCCTCCAAAACTGCTCTTGTCGTGACTGGACTCGACCCTAAATAAGAAGACGCGCTCGTCACCATCCTCCAGGAAAACATGGATATATTTGCTTGGAAACCTTTCGACATGCCTGGTGTACCAAGGGAGGTGAACGAGCATTCCCTCAACGTCAAGCCGGATGCCAAGCCAGTCAAGCAACAACTGTGGCGCTTCGCACAGGCCCACAAAGATGCTATTTAGGAGGAGATAACCAAGCTCCGTGTAGCCAGGTTCATCAAAGAGGTCTACCACCTAGATTGGCTGGCAAACCCAGTCTTGGTCCAGAAAAAGAACGGTAAATGGTGCATGTGCGTCGACTACACCGACTTAAACAAGGCGTGCCCCAAAAAGCCATTTGGTCTGCCCAGAATAGTTTAGGTTGTAGATTCAACTGCGGGGTACGAACTTCTCAGCTTTCTCAACTGCTACTCAGGATATCACTAAATCAGCTTGAAGGAGGAGGACTGCCTGAAGACTTCTTTCATCACGCCATTTGGAGCATACTGCTATGTCACTATGCCGTTCGGGTTGAAAAATACAGGACCAACGTATCAACGAGCAATCTAGCGGTGTTTACACACTCAACTCGGGTGCAATGTGGAGGCGTATGTCGATGACGTGGTGATCAAGACAAAGTCCAAGGAAGACCTCATCGCTGACTTGGAAGAAACTTTCCAAAGCCTTCAGAGATTTAAGATGAAGTTGAATCCGGAAAAGTGCGCCTTCGGTGTACCATCCGGAAGGCTACTCGGCTTCATCGTATCACATCGAGGCATCGAGGCCAATTAACGCTATCATGAACATGGCACCCCCAACTAGCCAGAAGGACATCCAAAAGCTGACAGGCTGCATGGCGCACTCAGCCGATTCATCTCCCGACTTGGCGAACAGGGCGAACCCTTTTTCAAACTATTGAAGAAAGTAGACAATTTTCAATGGACACCCGAAGCCCAGCAAGCCTTCGAAGATTTCAAAAAATTTCTCACATCACCACCCGTGTTGGCGTCACCCATGTCACAAGAACCACTAATATTATACCTAGCGGCAACTACTCAGGTAGTCAGCACGGTGCTGGTAGTCGAGCGATCAGCACGGTGTGTAGGGGGGCTGCATGTATTATATGCCTCGTTAATAAAATCCGAGCTTGTTTTATTTAAGTCATGAAGTTCTACAATGATTATGTTATGTTTGCACGAGTATAGCTTTCAGAGAAGAATGTTTTTTCTTAAGTTCCTATCGATCTACTCGGTGCAGACTACATAGTCAGGAAAAGCTAATGACGACTAAGAATAAGCAAATACTCGGCAGCATTGTACAGATATATTCAAATGTCTTTACAAAAGTTATATACACCGACTACATAATTGTTTTGTTCTTACATACCCAGGTCCTTAGGTATTGCCTCTGTAGTCGGCCTCACCTGGCTAATTAGCTCCAGTGCCTCTTCGGCAAAACCCTCACCAATGGCCTCAATATCAACCCTAGGGTATATTGACTTGGTCATGGCAAGAGTTTGGGCGACGCCGACTGCTACACGCTCATCCGAGTACTTCTTCAAGATACTCGAGGCTTCGCTTAGGCGTGCCTGCACCTGGGAGACGGTACTGGAGCTAATCCTAGCATAGTAAGGCTGCATGATGTCCAGGAGCCCTTTCACGGATCCGACGAGGATTTCCCGTTACTCCTTGACAACCTTGATTTCTTCTATGAAGGCACTAAATTGAACCTGGGCATTGGCTTTGGAAGCTGTTCAGATGCATCATAGTTAGCCTCCACCTTGGCTTTTACCTTCTCCACTTCGGCTTTGGCATTTGCACTTCCTTCAGCATGTTATCTTGATTCTCCCTCTCCTTCGCCTAGGCTTTCAACTCGACTTCAAGGGCTGCAGATCAAAACAAGTCAAGATCTCAAGATTGCAGTCCAAACTCAAACAAGGTAGTCGGGAATCAACAATGCTGGAGAAGTCTAATCGGGATTTACTCAGGAGGATTACACGGAAGACTTACTTCTGATCTTTTCGGCTAGAGCCCAGTTTTCGTCCCTGAGCTTATCAACTGATCCCCTCGACCATCTTTCCCTCTCTTGGCTAGTCCGCTCCAGGTCGTCCTTGGCTACCTGGAGCTGGCCCAGTCATTGGAGCTGGGGGGCGAGCTCGGTTAGGACCTTATTTATTTTCTCCGAGCGATCGACAATCTTCTGCTCAAAACAAAACAGAGGAAAACAGAGTCAAATGGCAGAGTACCAGATCAATGGAAACTGTCAAGAACCCAACATGGCGGGATTCGCTACATACCTGGACTCCCCTGGATGCAGCGATTGTAGCGCGTAAAAGAACTTCATGCTCCCTTGATATTGCTTGCTTGTCGTGCTCATAGCTCTCCACAACTCCCTCGGGGGTGACCCAATGAAAAGTTTTTGGGAAGTTGCACGGAGGGGCTTTGAGCGGGGGAAAGTCCCCTTCATCAGAAGACGAAGACGATATTGATGGCGATGGGGTCCTGGCCGTGGACTCGGCAGCTGCAGGGGCTTCAGTGATTTGCTCGGGGGCTGGAGCAGCAACTTCAGCATTCGCTCCCTGGTCGGCCAACACTGGTGATCCTATTGTCAGGACTACTTCAGCTTCTGCAGCTGAGGCAACCTCTGGCTCGGTAGATGCAATTGCTAGAGCTGGCTCGGCTGGGATTGGCTCAGGGATAGGGGCTGCTGGCATAGTCCCCTTCGGATCTATGTCAACTCGCTTCCTGCACAATATGTCAAATGTCAAGACACTACCACATCATTCAAGATTCTTAGAAGATTGAAAATTGAAGATTGCTTACCTCTTGGAAATCTTGAACTTCCATGAGGGAGCTCCAGAAGCTGTTGGCGAAGAGCTTGATGGCCGGCTCAATGGCGGAACGCTACCGGTTGTTGAGCCAGTCAGCGCGGCAGTCGATAGTGGCGATTTGGCTCCAGTCGGCTCTGTTTCTGGCACAGCCGGCTGGGGTGTTGAGGTACTCGGCGGTGCTGGCCTTGGGCTCGATGTTGCTGATCTTAAGCTCGGCGGTGCTGGCCTTGGGCTCGATGTTGCTGATCTTAAGCTCGGCAGAGCTGGCCTTGGGCTCGATGTTGCTGGCCTTGGGCTTGGTGGCCTGGGAGCTAAGCTGGCAGGGTCCTTAATCCTCAAGCTCCCCTATGCTGCACTCAGCGTGCTTGTCTTCTTTTTGCCCGGATCTTCAAATGGTTTCTTCCCAGCCCTCTTGGAGCTGGGTTGGGTGGCAGAAGGACTGGTTGGCCTCTTCCTCATTTTGGTAGCCACTTGGTTTTGGGAGTCGTCATCAAACTCCACACAATCCTGCAAGTGTTTCAACGACACACATCATGCATTGCAGAACAATCCAAGACAGATATCCATAGATATTCATCACAGAAGGATAAAGATTTTTCAAGGTTACCTATGGCCGAGGCCTGTTCAGGCTATAGAGCGTGGGGGCGCGCTCTGTGTCCTCAGTCTCCACTACCCCATTGACGAAAAAGCCGAGCAAGATATCGGTGACCTTGTTTTTATCGGCTAAATCAGGGTATTCATGGCTAGGATCATCCTTGCCCTGGTAATCCCAACCAAAGTGGCTCCAAGCCTTCAGAGGCCTAGTACTGTGGTTCAAGAAGCACCTCGCCACCTAGGGACCAGTCAGCCCCAAGCTCTTCAGGAGGTCTATCTTCTCCATCAACTGATATACTTGGCCCATTTTTTCATAGCTTGGCACTGAAGACCAGCTGGGTAGGACTGATGGTGAAGAACAAGTGAAAGGGGGAAGAGAAGGTTCGAGATTGGAACAGTAGAACCATTCTCTATGCTAGCCCTTGAGGGAGGTTTTCAAAGGCACATTGAGATAGTTTTTCTTCATTTTATTCCTAAGTTGGAGACTGGCTCCCCCGATGACCTGGATTTTGTTTTTGGATGGCTAGGGCTTGCTATGGAAAAGATATCGGAAGAGATTGAAATGGGGCTCAGGATTCAGATTGGCGAAGATAGAGATATGCAAGATGGAGTTATGATCCAGATTCACCAACTCTATTTGATAGAAGGACAGAAGTTGGCGAAGGAAATCCGAAGAGGGGAGGGCAAGACCGCGATCAAAGAAAGAGGTGAAGACGACAGTCTCACCGGATCTGGGCGCTGGCATGGATTCCCCCTCCGCGGTATGCCAATGGATGACCTCTTGTCACTGCAGCATTAGCTTCTTCTCCAATACCTTTAGCTTCGGCGAACCGCAGTCCGACATTGGCCAAGCTTTGGCGGACATCTCTGGGATCTCGAATGGGGCTCTCGGCATTGCTGTGAGTGAGAAGATTTGGGGAAAATGTTTGTAGAGGCTTGGAATGGATGTGGTGGAGCGGAATCAGGTGAGTCTCGAGCGGGGGTGCGAGCTATTACGAACCTTAGCGAGGTGAAGTGCGAAATATGGGCGCAGAAGATGGAAGATGAAACGATTAGAGGATTGAAGAAGATGAGGGAATCTTTTCTCTCTCCCTCCACTTTTATAGAGCCTGTGCTGATAAGTGGGCTTGGGCCGACAAATTCAGTACTGGGCCACAAGACATGAGTTTCTAAATAGCATGCTCTATTGGGCTGACCGCTAACTGTGTTAAAATCACAGTGCAGATGCTATTTACAGAAACCGATTAAATAATCAGATATGCTTCATGAAAGCCTAATTGCTGGACACATGTGTTCAGATATCTCCGTTATTTACCAGGTATTGAGGATACATCCTTATAAGGATCGACAGCTGGTCTCCATTAAATTGGGGATGCAGGTATCTCTCAAGTACACCTGACTACATATTGGGTTAAAATCCATAAAGTGGTACTCGGCTTACATGCTTAGCCATCAATTGCCCTGAGCAAAAATTCTTCCAGCTGACATGATGCTGAAGAGTCTAATTTTCGAGTAGTACACTACTCAGGAAAGACTAAAAGGTTAAAGATCTTTGACTTTATGTTTAATTGTTTCACAATTAAGCACAAAGTCGGGGGCCACACCTAATAGGTGCGCCTATTCGGCACACACTATTCATATTTTTCTATGAAGCTCTTCATAGCCTCGTTGCCAGCTGACATGAAGCAGGACTCGGGAGAAGAAGCACTCGGACAAAGAGTACTCGGGAGCAAGGCACTCGGGATTTCTCCATTGTGGAGGATGAGCACTCGGCTTGAGCTGTGACTCAACTATAAAGGTCTCAGGGGCTGCTATGGAGGCCATGGGCCCCGGGTACCTCATGAGAAGCATATGGGCCACTCAGACAGAGGATGGGCCTAACCTTATAATTAGGGATACAATAGGACTCGGCATACATTACCTTGCATGACAAGGAAAGGATATAGTCCTAGTTGGGCACGTTGTATTCCTAGAAGAAAATCCCTTGGTCAGAGTCCGACTGAAATTTGTACTTTGTAACCCAGTCCCCTAGTATATAAGGGGAGGTTGGGCGCCCCCTGAGGACAGATCAGAACTCATACAATCTCACCAGAGAAACCTCAAAGGCAATACACCACAACTGGACGTAGCGTATTACCTCATCTTGAGAGCCTGAACCATTTTTGGGGCAACTCGTGAGACCTGGGGCACAAGGCACAAAATGGATCAAGTAGATGGAGGGGTTCATGTTTCGAGGCATGGGCTACGACAAAGCTCACTAGAGGTCCAATGATGGCGATCGAACACTTGTCGGCGTCGGGGAAGATGAAGCTACGACCGGTTATCCTGAGGTAGAATCCTATGCTTTCTCTGGGAAACACGATTAGGCCAAGGAGGAGTTGCTAATGGTGAGTTTTCAGTCCAAATGGTGGAATTCAACGTGGAGGTGGTCGGCCATGGTGGCTCTAGGTGGTGTCAACGCGTGGAGTGTGGCGTGGCGTTTTCCTAGGCATGAGAGCGAGCTAGGGCAGTTCCTCTAGCTGGCAGATGGGCCCAAGGAGTCAGTGGGTCCCACTTGGCAGTGTAAAATGAGAGAGATCTCTGGATGCTAAGTGTGGAGGGTTGTGCCAACAACTGTTTTGCTCTGATCTTTTCACAGAGCTAAAGAGGGCGTCTGGGGTTGTAAAAATTTATGGGTGTAGGTGAATATATGCTCTATCAACCTGCCAAGTTCCAAGGCTAGGGGCTTTATATTTTTAATGTGGCAAAAAGATGAAATAGGCTTGGTGGCAAAGTTTTCTGCAATCTCATTTATTCCCTAGTGCATTGCACTTATCATTTTATGTGTTTCCTTTGATAATTAAATTATGCCAAATTTTCTGGTTGCAAGATACATTATGGTACACATTTTCAAAAAAGGGCATTGCCTAATTTTGCTGATTTGAAAGATTTTATTGAAGTACCAATTGAAGTAGTAAAATCATATAAAATTTACAGTGGATTAATTGTGTTGGATAGTGCTTATAGGAATTTTTCCATAATTTTATGCTAAACCAATTATTTCTAGAAATTCCTTAGACTATACAAATGCATATGCATCCTATTATGGAAATGCACTTTAAGACCCAAAAACAATCAAAGGAAGGCATACACATGAAATTATAATGAACTTATTTATCTCCACATTTTTTGCCATTATTTATACATTTTTGACATATTACACTTTCCTATTTTTTTATAATTTAACTCTTAAGGTTTTATGCACCCAACCCCAAGATATTTTAATTTGAACAATTCTTCCTATGCATATTTGGATGAATTACTTCCATTTCATTTAGCTTACAGAGGGTTTTAGAATTTTTGTTGTATAGCTTCTAGAGCTGTGCTTTGCACTCTTTCAAAATTTTATTTTGAGACTTAGGGTGGCTTCTTGAGTAATTGGAAATTTAACTATATAAAAGTTTTAGTATGCTAATTTCTAAGATTTACTCTAGTTAACCTACTTATTCCACTCTCTCGTGCAGAACTAATGATTTTACTTTCGAGAGCTTTTTATTGATTTATTTCAGTTCAAATTTCGATTCAAAATTTGAGTATGTTACATATAGTATTAAATTTTTCCTTTTGTCACACGATGGTTTTTGCTTATGGTAAATTCCCCATGGTTTAATGAACTCTTTGAAATTTTCTCAGATTTTTCGGAGCTCCAGAATTAATTTTAATAGTGCAAAGATCACTTCATAATTAATTAAATGAAAAACAAAATCCTTTTCTTTTCCCTTTTTTGGGTCGTTCCTGCTTCAATCCTTTTCTACATCTCTCTTTAACTCGAACTCGAGTTCCCCTCCTCTCCAAATACCTGGGTGTCGTTCCCGAACCCATGAATTCCCGGAAAAGTCCGATTCCGAAAATCTCCTCGAAATCCAAAATCCCTGCATCCTAAATAATCCAATTTATGGTCCTATTCCAATCTCTGTGAGGTATTCCCCATTTTTTCCCCAATTCTCAAAATATTCCTATAATTGGAATGTTCCCTATATTCTCTAAACACTGTAAATACCCTCGAGTTTCTAATTCTAAAAAATATCCTCAATTCCCGACTCCCATGAAATATTTTCCAATTACCAACTCCAAAATATCTCCAATATTTTGAATATCTCTAATATTCCAATTTCTCGATTTCTGTAAAATATCCTCCATTTTCCAAATCCCCGAAATATTCCCATCATTAGAATATTTCCTATATCCTCAAAAATATCCCAAACAATCCAAGTTTTGCCCAGTTCTAATTTCCATAAAATATTCCCCAATATTCTATTCCAATATTTTGTATACTCCAATATTCCAAAATTCCTATTAATCCCAAATATTTCCCCAAATTCCAGATTCCATAAAACATCCTCGAGTCATCCGATTCCAAAATTCTAAAATATTCCTCAGATTTCTCAATATCCCAAAATTCTATTTTTTGCAAAAATTGAAATTTTTTGGAAAACCCCTTTATTTTCCCCCTGTTCCTTTTTCTCTCTTTCCCTTTTCTTTTTCCTCTTTCTTTTTCCCGCTTCCTTATCTTTTTCCCCTCCTCTTCCTCCTTCCTTCTTCTTTCTTCTTCCTCCAGTCCTCTCCCTCCTTCGGCCTACCCGAGCCCGAGCTCCTCCTCGGCCCAGCCCTGGCCTATGCCATCGCCTTCCTTGGCCTGCTCCGCTGCCACCGCCCAGCCTAGCCCGGCCTGCCACCTCACTGTCACGCCCAGAAATTCACCAGAATTTCTAAAGCTAATTTGTGCATTAAATCCTTGTCCAGAAATCAACTGAGGTACACAAATTGACAAATTAATAAACATAACCAAAACTTAATAATGATAAATACTTACAAAAAAGGAACTTAGTCCTCACACTGAAGAAAATAGCAGCAAAACGGCAACTAGCAAAGCAGCACCAAGCCACAGGCAGCTCAACTAGGGTATAAGGCATCCGAACTCTTCCGCAGACTCCACGATCTTCCGAAACAGTGAAAATACGCGACTACAAGCAAAATGAAGAAAAACCCAAAGAAACTCCAAATAAACAGTACATAAAAAGTATATAAACAGGTAGATCATGATTTTAGATGAATTTAGGAAGAAGAATGGGTCGAACCAGAGTTCGGACGGGAGGCTGTCACCATTGCACCCTCGCCGCTGATGTCCTCCCTAGCATTGCCTGTGTTGCGCCATGGCTGGGTGCAGGTGCTCGTCCCCCCCCCCCCCCGTGATGCTGACATGTGGGCCGGCGCATCCCCCTTCCTTGTGTATGACATGTGGACTGTGGAGGCCATGGCCCCGGGTACCTCATCACAAGCATATGGGCCACTCGGATAGAGGATGGGCCTAGCCTTGTAATTAGAGATACGATAGAACCCGGCAGACTTTGCCTTGTACGATAAGGAATATACAGTCCTAGTCGGGTAGGTTATATCTCTAAGAGGAGATCCCTTGGTTGTAATCCAGCTAGGACTCCTACCTTATACCCCTGTCCCCCAGTATATAAGGGGAGGCAAGGTGCCCCTTGAGGGCAGAACAACACACATCCTCAAAGAAATACACCACAACTAGACGTAGAGTATTATCTCACATCGAGGGCCTGAACCAGTATAAATCTCCCCGTGTTCCTTTGCAATCCACCGAGTTTCGATCCGCTGAGTAGCCCTATAATCATATTGCCGGTGTAAAACATCGACATGGATCCCGATGTCCAAATGCCCAATTGATCTCGGCCCTCCGATGGATCTGGATGAAATCCCCACTATCCGATCTCCATAAACATCCCGAAGTGATCCTAGCCGTCTGATCCCTCAAGATGAAATCCGAGCCATCAGATCCCCTTAACACCCTGGTTGCTGCCACATCAACCCTAAAGCCTCGTCGGCATCCACCTCACCCCGCCACCTCACCCCTTCGGCCCTCGTGTCATGCACGTGGCAAGACACCTCACCAGTCAACCACTCCATCCTTCTCCTCGGTCCATATACCCGGTCCACCATGGACCAAGTCTATGACAGTGGGCCCTATGTGTCAACATTTATCCAAAATAATTGTTTTAATTCGAAAATCATGAGAATATTCCTTTTCTATTTGTTTTCGGATTTTCTCTGAATTCAAACTTTCGAAGGCCTATCTTTTCCATCCAAACTCCGATTCGACCCGTTCTTCTTCCTAAATTCATCTAAAATTATGATCTACATGTTTATGTACTTTTTATGTACTGTTTATTTGGAGTTTCTTAGTGTTTTTCTTTATTTTGCGTGTAGTCACGTAATTTCCGTCGTTTCGGAAGGTCACGAAATACGAGGAAGAGTTTGGAAGATCAATTGAATACTTTTCTATTGCAAGGCAAGTCACACTACAATCCCCTTGAGCATGTTGATCCCATTCGTAAAAACTACTTTGTTTTACCGTTATTGTATGCAAAGCTTTGGAATGACATTAATACGGGTATTTATTATTATTCCTATATTCCTCGATTATGGCCATGAATTGATATTGATACATGTACCTTGATACCCCGGGTAATTAATATTGACTAGCTGGATGTATAATTAATGATCTAGCTAGATTATTTAGGTTTGGCTTAGCCATGCATAGAAACCGTAGCGTCATTTTATGTGGGAAAACTATTCTTTCACCAATAATCCATTAATTATTAGTGGTAATACTTCACGACAGTTGGTTGTGGTTGGTTAATTAAACATGCCAACTAAAATTTGATTGATGGTTGGTTATGAGCACCTGGAATGATGATGATGCTAGTGGTGTTCATGACAATTAAGGGCCGGTTCGCGAGCTACTTGTTGCGAAGCAATACCTGTACTAACACAAGCTAGAATGGGTAATGGCTTGACTAGACATGTGGTGAGTTCAATAGAAGGTCCCAGGGTGTGTTTGTGGTAGTCGTCAATAAATCCACGCATGGCAGTCGTCAATAAGTCCATGTTTTGGGCATTGGACCGTCTCCCTGTTAGGCACCTGATCAGTTCCTGCCGGGGATAGGTGGTTCAGCGGGTGGCTCTTCTATTGGGTGAGATACATGAAAGGTCTTGTCACAGTTTCCCCCTTTGCAGTACCATGGTGGTATTTCGGGGCATGGTGACATGTGTGGAACCATGTCTTATGGGTGAATTGGTACACCTCTAGCGAGAGTAAAACTATTCAGATAGCTGTGCCTGCGGTTAATGGGCGGTCTAGCAATGTTTTTCATGATTAGTCCCACACTACTCATTAATGATAGTAAATGATGGAAACTTGATAGCTCCAGGATTGGAGGGTTATGGTTTGGGCCTAAACTGTATTGGAGTGCTAATCAGTGATTGGTTAAATGCTGACAATAATTTAACTATACTGTTTTTGCAATGCTTTTTAATGCAAATGTTTTAAATGCCATTTATGCAAAAGTGCCATACTATGCCTTTTCTTTGGAATCCTGTTGCATTATATTGCATTTCCTGTGTGGCTTGTTGAGTACGGTGGGTGGTACTCAGTCTTGAAATATTGCCATCATTAGAGTGAAGATTTACGAGGAAGGAGAAGATTTTTGGTGTTTGGCTTATACCCTAGTTGAGATGCTTGTGTGCTTGGTACTGAAGCTTCGCTAGGTTGCCATTCCGCTATTGTTTTATTCTGTGTGACTACTAAGTGCCTTTTTTGTAAGTATTTATCGTTATTTCGTTTTGGTTATGTTTATCAAATTGTCGATTTGTGTACCTTGGCTGATTTCTGGATGAGGATTTAATACACAAATTTTCTATGGAAATTCTGGTGAATTTCTGGGCGTGACAGAAAAGAATAGAAAATCACTTTCGCGAACTAGAGTAAGGGAAGGGAGTAGAAAGTTTTCGCAAATAGTCTTTGTATTTGAATATATTGTCCTTAGGGGCATCCTAAGAGAGAACGGTTTTAGTTCCTAAAACCAAACCTGTGCTCTGATACCACCTCTTGTCACACCCCGCCCTGGCACCACCTATAGTGGCACCAGAGAGGATGTGCCGCAGGAGATCGGTGTGAACCGACTCCCATGAAACCGTGATCTCGGTACCAGTCCCAGGAAACCATGCTGGTACCCACGGTTAACTGGTATCAATGCAACTAAATAAATATATATTATACCTTCATAAGTTGCAACTTTGGGCAAGCCCTGAGCAGTAACCTTCAAATAGAACAGCAGCAGTGGAATGACAGCGCAGCGAGAACCCAATCCACAAGCAATGGCTTGGGATTAAGAAAGAAACCCTAAGTCGCCAGCTTCAACTTCACTCTTCCTAAAGGAAGGGAAAAAAAGAAATAGATTGAGAACATACGTACTCAACAAGTCACGAGAAAGTGTGAATATGTAGGCTCCAAAGGATGGTTGGGGTTTATTTCACAAACTTTTCTTTTGGAATCTTTTTAAATCCCTAAGTTTGGGTTGTCTCAGGTATAACTAGAAAGAGGCTCTCGCCTCGATCCTGTCCACGATTTGCCTTGTAACAACTCAAGCGGACGAACAAGGCCTTTCAGGATCCATCCCAGGGTTCCTCATGCCTGATAGATGGGCCAATCTCAATCAAGCATTCGGCTTGCAAATCACCCCCAACTCCTTGACCAAGTACCGGGCAAGCTTCTCTTCTTTGCTCTACTCAGGAACCCAGAGATACCCCCAAACACCTTATCCCGGCGTTCCACATCTACTGACATGCGAGATAACCCTGTTCCGATTGAATACTTAGCCAGGGGCATCCCATACCCCCCATGTGGTCGCACTATATTATGATTAGTGCAATTCCCCAAGGAATTGGTCCCTATATGCAAATACAAAGCATCTCTATCAAGGTGATTACTTTGCATCACGAGCTTTCGCAAGCCATATTTCATTTGCAAACATGCTGACACCGTGTGTTGGGTTAAAAAGGTTTTATAAACCCAAGTTTTCCCATATTGACAACAAGTGTGATTTCAGTGAGACCGTCGATACCCATGCTCATAGAACACGGATGCCAAGGTAACACTGAGGTGGATCGACAAGGAATATGGTTTTCAAGACCTACGGGACATTGCAACTACTAGGTGGGTCCTTCGAATTGCCATGCAAACCGAGGCTGATCACATTATTGTGCACACTTAACAATTCAATTTTGCAAATAAAACATTTTATAAAATGGGGGCAATATGGTCAAGAAGTGACTTGCCTTAACCTTCGTCTTCAAAATTCTCGAAATCCAACGTCCGAAAGAATTTCCGTCGTCATCAACTACACATAACGAGAGAAAAACACACAAAATCATAGAAATAAAATACTATTATCAATAACTAATAGTGTCATAGGGTAGACCTCAATTTTAGAAAAATTTTGAGACTTGAACGGGGTCGATCAGAGTTACAAATAAAAAGATTTGGACTTTTGAATTTTAAAGGGTTTTCTGGAATAGATAAAGATTTATTTAAATAGAAAAGGAAAATGCCAAGGAAATATTCCCTCGCTGACATGGGGGTTCCACATGTCAGAGAGAGAGGAAGAGGCTCAGATCTTAGGTCTACCATGGACCAGGTCCATGGAGAGAGGAGAGGGGGAGGCCGGTGGACCAAGGCCTATTGGACTGGCCCACGGCTACGGCCCAGAGGTCTTTGTTGGGTCGCCTTGTGGGCTTGGCCCAGGGGGACTGCCTGATAAGGAGAGGGATTCGGGGGTGGGCCCTATATGTCATAGAGGTAGAGAGCGTGGGGGGCCACCTGTCAGTGGCTCGGCAATGGACGGGCCCACATGGTAGAGAGAGGAAGAGAGAGCAGTTGGTTTGGGAAGGGGCTGATGGGAATGATCGGCTGGACGACAGCGAGAGGCGATGAGCGGAGCATGGAAATGGGAGGAGGAGGGGATGGCAAACTCGGTGAACGGCTCGGATTGGGTTGGGGGTGATTGGTGGCGGCGGAACGCGACGGCATTGGCTCGCCGGTGAGAGAGAAGGGAGGGGATCGCCGGCGGGCGGCCAAATCTATGGCGACGGGGGCTCGGGATGGCTCGGTTGGAGGTGGTGTGAGGCGAATCGAAGAAAGAGTGAGGAGAGGAGGACGCTACCTTGACGGCGACGAGGAATTTCCCGGCGGCTCTGGTGGATGGCGGCAGAGGAGAGAAAGGAGAACGATGGCGACGGCGAGCTGAGAGAGAAGGGGAGAACCGAGGAGCTTGAGGACGGAGGCAATGGTTTGCTGGTGGACGCCCTGCGGAGGGCTCCGGGGCAATTTATAGCCAGAGCTCACCGCTAGCCAACGGCAAAGGTAGATGGTGGTGCGGAGCTCCATGCGGTTGCGCTGGCCGAGGCAGCGGTAGAGCGAAGAATGAGGCACGGTGCCATGATGATGCCGGCTGGGAGTAGAGGGAGAGAGGAGGAGAAGGGCGCGACACAATGGTTACGTGATGTGATGACGAAGCCTCGCGAGACAGTGGGGTTTCTAGGGCGACCATGGCGCGTGGGGAAGCGGCGAAGGCAGCAGAGTAGCAGGGCAGTCGGCCGGCGTTGCAGGTGGGGAGAGCCGTGGTTGCGCACAGCTTTGGGAGATGGCGTGGCCACGTGGGCATTGAGCCGAACAGATGCCATGCAAGAGAGAGAGAGCGGAGACCGAGGTAGACGATGGCCACACGTGGTCCTACCGATGGCCGTCCATCGCGCGCCTAGCAAGCAGGCCCGCATTGTTGGCTAAAGGCTATGGGCGCGGTCACGCGCGAGGCGCGTTGCACGTGGGAGGGCAGAGGCCATGCGGCGCATGGGCCGTTGGCCTTAGCATCGTGCACGAGAGGCGGACCAGGCGGCCAGGCCGGTGCTCGCACGGGAAGAGAAGGGATGGGCCGAGCGAGGGAAGAGGCCAATGGGCCATGCGGTAGAGGAGAGAAAGGGAGAGAGAGTGTGCTGGGCCGAGGAAGAGAAAAGAGGCGGCCTATTTGAACAGTGATGTCTAAGATTTTCCAGGGTTTTTGTTGAAATATAAGTGAATGCTTGAAAGGAATTTTGAATTCGAAATTGATCTCTGAGTTCACAACAATCTCAGGGTTTCTTGAATAGCGTTCCCAAAACTAATACTTCATATTTTTGGAGGATTATTGAGGAAGGAAGAATTCAAGGGGATTTTGAATTCAAAATTTGAAATTCAATCTAGGGATTCCGAAGAGGGGCCTTTTGCTGGCATTTTGCATTTTTGGAAGGATTAAACAGGGAGAATTTCTAATGGAGGGTTTCCAGGGAGTTTTGAATTGAAAATTCAAACTCTGATATTGCGATTCAGACAAGAATTTTGATTGCGCATTTTGGGAGGGATTTTTGAATTAAACTACTTGAGGAATTTTTTTGGAGGTTTCATGGAAGGGATAAATTGAGATCCTAGAACTTAGGTCCTTAATCACACATAAAGAATCGAATTTTTTGGAAACTAAGGTTTTTATTAAAATAATTTTTAACGGCCTGAAAAATCGGGCGTTATAGGAATGGCATGCCCTAGCACGGTGGACGTTGCCGACGCCATTCACATCCAACAAGCCACCACTCTGATCTGTGTTGCAACTGAGACCGCTTCGATCTACACCGCCACTGGCTCCAGAGTTCACCGCGTGCGCCACTGCCCCAGAGTTCGGTGCCTACGCCACCGCCCCAGAGATCGTCGCCTATGCTGCCTCCTAGTTGAGGTCCGCAGGCGCCACCGCCCCATCGAGGTCCGCTCGTGCTGCCCCGTTGAGGTCTCCAGTGGCGGCCGAAGAGGGAGACTGAGGGGAGCGAGGAAAGGAGAGGCTGGTCGCTAGCAGAGAGAACAAGGTGAGATTGAGAAAGGGTCAGTGGGAGTATTAACTTTATATTAGTTTCTGGGTGTCAGGGTGTTAGTGTAAACTTTTGGGCTTTCATATAAATTGAAAAAATATGTGTTGATGTTTTACATCGGCAATATGAATATAGGGCTACTCGTCGGATTGAAACTCGGTGGACTGCAAAGGAACACAAAGAGTTTATACTGGTTCAGACCCTCCATGTGAGGTAATACCCTACGTCCAGTTGTGTTGTATTTCCTTTGAGGATGTATGGTGGTGATTCTGATTAACCTGATGATTCTCTGCCCTCAAGGGGGCGCCATGCCTCCCCTTATATACTAGGAGACAGGGTTACAAAGTAGGAGTCCCAGTCGGATTACGACCAAGGGATCTCCTTCTAGAGATATAACGTGCCCGACTAGAACTGTGTTTTTCTTATCGTACAAGGCTAAGTCTGCCGAGTTCTATCATATCCCTAATTACAAGGCTAGACCCATCCTCTGTCCGAGTGGCCCATATGCTTGTCATGAGGTACCTAGGGCCCACAGCCTCCACAGCAGCCCCTGAGACCTTCATAGTTGAGTCATAGCTCATGCCGAGTGCTCATCCTCCACGGTGAAGTATTCCTGAGTGCATTGCTCCCGAGTACTCTTTGTCCGAGTGCTTCTTCTTCTGAGTCCTACTTCATGTCAGCTGGCAGCGAAGCTATGAAGGGCTCCATGTAGAAATATGAATAGTGTGTGCCGAATAGGCGCACCTATTAGGTGTAGCCCATGACTTTGTGTTTAATTGTGAAACAATTAAACATAAATTTAAAGATCTTTAACCTTGTAGTCTTTCCCGAGTAGTGTACTACTGGTATATGAGACTCTTCGGCATCATGTCAGCCGGAATATTTTTATGTCTTTTCCAAGTAGTATATCACTCGGAAATTAGACTCTTCAGCATTATGTCAGCTGGAATGGTCTTTGCTCATGGCAAATAATGGTTAATCATGTAAGCCGAGTACCACCTTATGGATTTTAACCCAATATGTAGTCGGTGTACTTGAGAGATACATGCGTCCCCAATTTTAATGAAGACCAGCCGTCGATCCTTATAAGGATATATCCTCAATACCTGGTAAATAATGCAGATACCCAAATGTATACACTCGGCTGTAGGCTTAACATGAAGCATATCTGGTTATTTGATCGGTCTCTATGAGTAGCACCAGCACTATGATTTTAACACAGCCAGCGAGCGGCCCAGATAGAGAGTGCTATTATAGAAACTCATATCTTGTGGCCTAGTACCAAATTTATAGGTCCAAGCCCACTTATCAGCACAGGCTCTATAAAGGCGGGAAGAGAGAGAAAAGATTCCCTCATCTTCTCCAATCCACTAATCACTTTGTCTTCCAACTTCCGTGCCGAAATTTTGCACCTTTCGTTGCTAGGGTTTGCCATTGCTAGCTCTTCCCTCTCGAAACTCGGGTGATCCCGCTCCTCCGCGTCCATTCCAAGCCCCTAATAGCATTTCCCCCAAATCTTCTCGCCCTTAGCAATGCCGAGAGCTTCGGAAATCCTGGAGGTGTCCGCTGAGGCCTGGCCGATGTCAGACTGCGCCTCGACTAAGTTGAAATATCTGGAGAAGTTGCTGAGATTGCAAAGCCGTGAAGTCATCCATTGGCGTCCGGTTGAAGGGGAATCGATTTTGGCGCCCCAATCTGGTGAGACTGTAGTCTTCGCCTCTTTCTTTGACTGGGGTCTATCTCTTCCTTCTTTGGATTTTTGTGCCAACTTCTTTCCTTCCATGGGCTAGAGTTGGTGAATCTGAATCCCAAGTCCATCTTGCAAATCTCAATCTTTGCAACTCTATGTGAGTGCTTTCTGGGTGTGGAGCCCCATTTCAATCTGTTTAGATATCTGTTCCACATCAAACCTCAACCCTCCAAAAACAAAGTCCAGGTGATAGGGGGAGCCGGTCTTCAACTTAGGAATGAAATGAAAAAGATTTATCTTCATATTCCTCTGAAAACATCCCTTAAGGGCTAGCATAAAGAGTGGTTCTATTGCTTTGATCTTGAACCCTCTCTGCCCCTCTTCACTGGTTTGTCCCCGGAGGTCTTGCCCAACTGGTCGTCTGTGCCAAGTTTCGAGGAGAAGGGCCAAGTGTATCTATTGATTGATAAAATTGACAAGCTGAAAAGCTCTGGATTGACTAGTCCCTGGGTGGCCACACGTTTCTTGAATCACCGGATCAGGCCGTTGAAGCTGAGAAGCCACTTCTGTTGGGATTACAAGGGAAAAAATGATCCCAGCCGAGAATACCCAGATCTGACCGACAAGCACAAGGTGGCTGATGTCTTACTCAGCTACTTCGCCAACGGGGTGATTGAGACTGAAGATGCAGAGCGCGCCACCGTGGCTTACAGCCAAAAAAGGCCTCGTCCGAAGGTAATATTGAAATGCTGATTGTTGAATCACTGTCCATCTGTGATGAATGTCAGTAGATGTGTATCTTGGATTGCCCTGCAATGTATGATGTATGTTGCTTGAACCACTTGCAAGAATGTGAGGAGTTTGACGATGACTCCCAAACTTTGTCAGCCATCAAGTCAAAGAAAAAGCCATTGAGTCCTTCTGCTGCCCAACCCAGCTCCAAGAAAGCCGGGAAAAAACCTGTCGAAGACTTGGGCAAGAAGAGGGCTAGCCGGCCGAGTGCCGCAGCTGGGAGCTTAAAGATAAAAGATACCACCAGCGTAGCCCCCGGGCCACCGAGTCCAAGGCCACCGTCTCCGAGTATGAGACCAACACCTCCAGGCTCAGCAACATCGAGCCCAAGGCTGGTGCCGCCAAGCACGAGATTAGCAACGTCGAGCCAAAGAGCGGCGCCACCGACTGCTTCGGCGCCCTAGTCAGCCGTGCCAGAAACTAGGCTGACCAAGAGCAAAGTGCCACCGCCGACTGCCGCGCCGACTAGCCCGGTAGCTAGCAGCTCTCCTCCGTCGACATCTGGAGCCCCTTCGTGGAAGTTCAGGACCTCCAAGAGGTCAGCAATCTTGAATCTTCTGAAAATCTTGATCATTATTATAGGCCCCATTTGGTAGGGATTCTCACAGGCGATTCTCGGTCGAATCTACTGGAGCTGAGCCAAACAGGCAAAAATCCATCCGCTCCTCACCCGAATCGATCCACAGTGATTCTGTTTTTTACGTGCGACCAAAGAATCGGGCATTTTGTGGCTTCTCGTGGGAATCCAACGAACCACATCTGAAAATCCCCACGATATTTCGCAAAAATTACCCACCTGCCACTGGGTATACCCCTCCATCCCGTCCCCATCCAACCGAGGAGTCGAGGAGACTCACCTCGCCCTAGACTTGGGGATCTAGGCGACGTCGGCGCCGTCGGGACTCCAGTGCCGCCGCCGCCGCCGATTTCCAGTTTGCCGCGCCCGTTGGGCCCCTGCCGCGCCGCCGCGCCGCGCCGACGCCGTCGGACCCGCCATCAGACTGTCGCCGCGCCGCCGCGCCGACATCGGTCGCCATCCGCTACCGCTACCGCCGCCGGTCTCCACTGCAGGTAGCTCTGAGGAATGGACGATATTTTTTTAAGCCGTGCTTCAGTTCACTGTACACATTGGATGAGTGCTGCCCGATATTTTGTTTACTGTGCTCTATTGTATACATTGGATAACTATATATTTTTTTTAGTTGTGTACACTGTGCTCGACACACTGTACACTGTGCTCAATATTTTTAGTTGGATACACTGTCACTTTACCATATCTATTAAGGACAGTATCCATTAGTTGAAGACCAGCTCGATATATATTTTAGTACTCATATTAGTTGGAGACCAATTCAGAGAAGAGATATATATTTTTTACTACTGTACTTGATATTAGTACTGTTACTGTTTATATAAATTAGATCTGAAATTAGACAATATATACACACACATGGGGCACAGTGATTAATGTGAAATATATTTGCTGTGCATTTGGTGCAAATAAACCGATGGCTGTGTATTTGATGTCTTTGCATGTGTTTTATTTTATAAGTACTACAGATGGCAACAATTTTGGTAGAGAAAAACCAAGGAGCAAATAATGCTGAATGGACAGATGAGAACACTAGGATAGTCTGTGAGTTGTTCTTGGAACAAGTTAACGCAGGGAATCGCTCTAGTACCCATTTGAACAAGGTCGGATATGATAATGTAATTGCAAAATTTGAAGAGAAGACTGGCTTACGCTATCAAAAGCTTCAGTTAAAGAACAAATGGGGCAAGCTGAAGAGTGAGTATAATTTATGGAAGAAATTGATAGGTAGAGAGACTGGGTTAGGTTGGGATCAAGCTAGAGGTACCATTGTTGCATCTGATGATTGGTGGGCAAAAGCAAAGAAGGTAAACTACTGTCTTGTGTTCATATCAAGTTGTTAACCATGATTTGTAAATGTTATTCTAAATATTACATTGGTGTTTCTATAGGATTTGCCAGGTTGTCAGAAGTTCAAGTTAAGGGGGCTTCAAAATGAAGTTTTACTCCAACATATTTTTGAAGACCTTCGAAACACAGGAAATGATCATTGGAATCCTACTAGGGGTAATTTACCGGAGAGTTCAACTCAACCTTCCACTACTATTAATGTTGATGACATACAAGAAATGAATGAAGGTGATGACGATGATAGTGGTGATGAAGATTTCACTCCTCCTCCTAAGAGAGGTAAGAGAGCTGCTGGCAAGGAGGTCAAGAAACCGAAGACCAGTGGTGGACATTGGTTCTATGAACAAATGACTCGCTTTATTGATAATCAGGAGAAATCAGCTGCATCTGTTGAGTCTCTTGTTAGGAGGGAGGACACTTCGGGGTGTGCCATCAAAGATGTTATGACTCTAGTGAAGGAATGTGGTGCTGTTTTTGGAACTAAAGAACATTTTATTGCTACTGAGATTTTACAAAGAAATCTGAGAGAGAGATGTTCATGACCTTGGACAATGTAGAAGAAAGATTTGCATGGCTCACTATGAAACATGAAGCCAAGGCAGCCAAGTATGCCAAGTAGTGGCCTAGCATGTTAGTGTGTGATGGACAAATATGTTATTTCTATTCATGTGTGTTATTTCAGGATTTATTGTTGTAATAATTATTGGACTATCCTTTATTGCAGTTACTGGTCATGTAATGCACTAAAGTTTACCATTATTTATTGTATTTCCATCATGCTTTGTGAGTACTTGTTGTTTTCTATATGCACTTAAGTTGCATGATAGTTACCTTTTTTTTTCATATTTCAGATGTCATCCAGTGAATCTGATGGAAGTGAGATTTCTTGTGAAAGTGATGGTAGTGATCGAGAGGAAGATGATGAGTTTGCTTTGGAGGTTATACGCCGTCATCAAGCTTTACAAGCCACTGCTTTTTCAGCTGCTTGCTTACTTGGACAGTACTATATGACATATTATGATAAGAATGAACCAAGGACATCGCAACTAAGCGGATATGCATGGGTACAAGAGACTTTAAGGACCCCAGGGGAGAGTCACCATATGTTTCGTATGAATAGTGACCTATTTTACAAGCTGCATGACTTATTGGTGAGTACCTATGGTCTCAAATCAACCAATCACATGAACTCTATGGAATCAGTTGCTATTTTTCTATTCATAATTGGAGGTGGTGAATCAAATAGAAGGGTTCAAAATAGGTTCAAGCATTCTGGTGAAACAATTAGCAGAAAATTTGAAGAGGTGTTTTTGAGTGTGATTAGAATGTGCAAGTATTTCATATGTCCAAAAGATCCAAACTACCCAAGAGTACATAGAAGGATTAAGGATGACAAAAGACTATGGCCACATTTCAAAAGGTGCATCGGTGCCATTGATGGGACTCATATCACCGCAAACCCACCACGTGATGATTATGTTAGATACATTGGTAGACATAAGAGTCCTACTCAGAATGTGATGGCAGTGGTCGACTTCGACATGCGCTTTACATATGCTTCTATTGGACAACCAGGTTCTATGCATGACACAAGCGTCCTTTATCATGCATTAGATGTTGATAAGGATTTATTTCCACATCCCCCACAAGGTATGTTATTGTGTAAATTATGTAGAATTTTCTTCGACTAATTTTCATGGCATATATATATATATATATATATATATATATATATATATATATAACGTTGACTAAATACATATATTGTAGGTAAATATTATCTTGTTGATGCTGGCTACCCAAATAGACCAGGGTATATGGCACCATACAAGGGGCAAAGATACCATGTTCCTGAATGGAGAAGAGGCCCTCCACCAAGTGGTGAGCAAGAGTATTTCAACCAGTGTCACTCAAGTGCACGCAATGTCATTGAGCGCACTTTTGGTGTATGGAAGATGAAATGGCGAATTCTTTTAAAGATGCCTACCTATCCAATAGACAAACAAGAAATGATCGTTGCAGCGACCATGTGCCTTCACAACTTTATACGTCAGAATTGTACATCTGACAAGTATTTCACCAGGTGTGATCGAGATCCAAATTATGTGCCAACTATTCCTGCAAGATATGCAAAATATGCGGTCTCTCAAAATGCATCAGATACCTCTACTTCACACTCTAGTGATAGGTCCATGGATAGATTTCGTGATGACCTAGCAAGTGCATTATGGCAATCTAGATGAAAGTTCTTATATGAACTCTGGTTAGTATATTTTTCTTTTGTAACAACTCTCAAAAATATGTAACCATGATATTATGTAAGAACTTAAACTATGAGTGGACTATTGAAATGGATTGGCTTTTTGTGCAAATGCATTGAGCTTGTTGTGTTGTTCAACCTTATTTGAAATCTTTTTTTACAAGTAATTATATAAATATTGGTACATA
Organism: Oryza meyeriana var. granulata; assembly: GCA_003991445.1. Taxonomy (NCBI): domain Eukaryota; kingdom Viridiplantae; phylum Streptophyta; class Magnoliopsida; order Poales; family Poaceae; genus Oryza; species Oryza meyeriana. The sequence goes on from RYFJ01000559.1 coordinate 87,576, forward strand.
TATATATGAGTACTTATAATAATTATTAGTATTATATTAAGCTATAGAAAATTTGTACAAATTAAATCTCTTGCTAATACAGGGGTAGTATAGACAATTTATCTGGAAGTCCCCCATTAGAATCCAGAGCTAATGTTTTTAGCCAAACACCTAATCGTACTGATTCTGATTCTCTTCAGAATCTGATTCAGCAAGAATCAGAATCAGAATCAAAGAATCACTGAATCAGGAACTCTACCAAATGGGCCCATAGTGTCTTGATATTTGACTCATTGTGCAGGAGGCGAGTCAACATAGATCTCAAGGAGACTACACCAACTGCTCCCATTACTAAGCCAACCCCAGCCGAGCCAACACCAGCAAGGTCATCTACTGAGCTGATGACTGCCTCAGTTGTAGAAACTAAAGCTATCCCGACAGTAGGACTGCTAGTGCCGGCTGACCAAGGGGCGAGTACTGAAGCCGTGGCTCCAGCCCCTAAGCAAGTCCTTGAAGCCCCAGCAGCTGCCGAGTTAGAAGCCAGGACCTTGTCGCCATCCATGTCGTCATCGTCTTTAGATGAAGTGGATCTCCCCAGGCTTGAAGCCCCTCCCCGCAGGTTCCGTGAACATTCCACTGGGTATCCCCTGAGGGAGTCGCGGAGAGCTACGAGCATGATGAGGAGGCAGCAGAGAGGGAGTGCGAAGTTCTTCTTTGTGCCGCAATCGCCGCGTCTTGGGGAGTCCAGGTATGACTCTCGCCACATCGAGTTCTTGACTGTCTTCCTTGTATTGGTTTCTACCTCTTGACTTTGTTTTGTTCTGTCTTTGATCTGAGCAGAAGATAGTCGACCGCTCAGAGAGAATGAACAAGGTCTTGACCCAACTTACCCCCCATCTCCAACAATTGGTCCAGCTCCAAGCCGCCAAAGCCGACCTTGAACAGTCTAGTCAGGAGAAGGAGACGTGGCTGAAGGGGGGTAGTTGACCAGCTCAGGGATGAGAAGTGGGCTCTAGCCGAGAAGATCAGAAGTAAGTCTCCTGTATTTGTCTTCCGGAATAAATCCTAGTATATTTCTACAACTTTGCTGTTTCTCGACTGTCCAGTTGTGTCCTGACTGTAATCTCGAGTTCTTGACTATTCTGATGTATAGCCCTCGAAGCCAAGTTGAAGACCCAGATAGAGGAGAAGAAACAACAGGAACTTGAGCTGAAGAAGGTTGAAAAGGCTAAAACTGAACTGGAGAAGGCCAAAGCCAAAGTAGAGGCCGACTATGACAGTAAGCCTTCCCTCTGACGATAACCTTAACCAATCCTTTTTTTACCCCAACTGCAGTATTGGCTAACAAGTATACTTGTCACTGAATCTGAGCAGCTTCGAGAGCCAATGCCCAAACCCAATTCCAGGCCTTTGAAAAGGAAATTAAAGTCATCAAGGAGTCACGGGAGATTCTTGCCGAATCCGTGAAAGGGCTCCTTAACATTATGGATCCTCACAACATTGGGACCAGCTCCAATACAGTCTCCCAAGTGCAGGCGCGTCTTAGCCAAGCCCCGAGTATCTTAAAAAAGTACTCGGATGAGCACATAGCTATTGGCGTGGCCCAGACCCTTGCCATGACCAAGTTGATCTACCCTAGGGTAGACCTTGAGGCCATCGGTGAAGGGTTTGCCGAAGAGACAACAGCTGAGGAATCATTGGAGTTGATCACCGAGGCGAGGCCGACTGCAGAGACGATCGCAAAGGACCTAGGAATGTAAGAACAAACCATTATGCAGTCGGTATATGTGTTGACGCCGAAAATCACCAGCAGCGTCGGGAACGAGCCGATGATATGGTTCGGCGCCTAGAGACATGCGAAGGCCTGGGACATTTGCTTAACTCCAGTGCAGGTCCTAAATCTTCAGGTTCATAGGCGTGCCAGTCAATTTGACCCTGCAATTGACAAGGAGAGAAAATATTAGATCATTGAGCCAATCGGCTGGAAGCCGAATTGGACTTGCTCCATCGGCCGATGGCCGATATAGGCAAAGCACTTATACATCTACTGGGAGCCGATGATGGCATAGATGGATAAGATAAATATACCATGTGGCTAAGGAACCAATAACAATGTAAATAAACTAACTAGCCGATTACTGATATGATGTGTATCGGCTGGAAAGCTGATAATGGTGTAGTGTGCCAAAAACGTGTCAAACAATGTAATCGGCCTTGATTAACAAAAGATAACCTATCGGCTAAGCACTCCGATAGAACATCGCATAAACATCCATCGGCTCATTAAGGATAGAATTATTATCATCAGTCTAATAGATCGGACCTAACCGTTGTAGCACAGACTGACGATGATAATAGAACCTCGATGGGCCAATAGATCTAATGCAATCGTGATGTAAAATATGATAACTTATCGGCTATACATCCCGATAAAACGCTTGCATAAAATCTATCAACCTAGTAGGAATAACTTATCGCAGGCAGTTTAGTAGGTCGGACCTAACCGATGCAGCACAAACTGACGATAAATTACACCCAGTAAGCCGATAAGCCTATGCACACGTGTTGTGATATATCTACTCGGCCTATGAGATCAAACCTAACTGATGTAGCCGTAGACAGAACGGATATATCATGGTAAGCCGACTACCGCAGGCCGACTAGAATATCGGACCTAACCGAGGAAGTCCTAGTCGGCACGGTAGTCGAGGTAACGAGACTTACCCTCTCGCAAGAGGTCGAACTTAACCGATGCAGCCCGACTCGAGAAGCAAGAACCCGTTGAATAGGATGGCGATGCACTGAAGTTTGTATTCATCTGTTTGATAGTTTACAAGGTACCCGGGCATACATATTTATACCCCGAGTTGATATAGTCCTGATCGGATACGAAACAGGAGTTTCCTAATTACAAAAAAGGAAAATAACAAGTCCTGACCGGGCACGAGATCAGGTTTCCTAAAAATTATTATCTCTACCTAATTTATAGATAAGATACTAACTGCCTCTCCATGGTCTTTACGATTCTTTCTTGAATTCGGCTTCTTCTAGATTTAATTCCCGCCAGTTAACCATGATTTTTCCTTAACTGATCCAATAAAGATCCGTACCAAATTTTGGCGTTAACACATGCCCCCCAACTTCGGAGTTTGTTATCAAACTTCGAAATTCTTCTGTTTGGGCTTCAGATTCCTTTCACACCGAGGCGGCCCAAGGTAGCCCACTTTCCTTAAATGTTTGAAACAGTGCCAATGGCCTCAATTCCCGCCCGGTCATCATACCTCTATAAACCGCTTCGCCTTCCTAGCCCCCTTTCTTTACGCTTTCACATCACCAGAGTCCTTTCCACTTCCTCCAAGACCTCGACGAACTCCGGCGATCCAGGCGAACCGCTGTGGTCTTCTTCTTCAACCTCCGATCTTCGCTCATCTTCTTCTTCCGCAATGGCTTCCGCGAACGCCGTCCTAGAGGTAATCTCCTTGTCTAATCATCTTCTCTATCTCGCAACCTAGATTGAATCTGCTCCTGTTCCTCGCGTTCTTGTTTACTGTAGCACTTAGAGACCAGATTTTGATTCTGTCGTAATCTCTTTCCGTTTCTCATGTTCTTGTATATTGTAGCACCTTAGAGACTAGATTTTGATTCCGGCTGCCGATTACCCGAACTTCTTCTACCATGGTCCCATGGGCAGTGAAGATCCTACAGATTTCATCAACGCCGAAACTCAACGCATCCTCTTCAAGAACTCTGCCATGTTAGTCCGCGATTGGAACAACAGTTTCAAATCTTGGCCGAGCAAACTTCCCGGGTGGAGGAACTGGTATAACAGAGTATCGGCTGCCAAGAGAACTCTTTGGGACGAAGCAGACATCGGCCACTGCATCAATCTCTCGCTGGCTGAGATAGAGAAGAATGAACCTTTGCTTGCATCAGCCTAATACTTCTGGTCAGACGCCCTCAACGCCTACCTATTTGGACATGGGCCGATGACCCCAACTTTGATAGATGTAACCATGCTTACCTGCCTCAACACGACGAGTTACATCAATCCCTTCAATCTCCAATTCAAGCCTACCCATCGGCTTCAAGCAAAGAACATCGGTGGTTGGTCCAAGTACATATCAATCCATAACAAAGGGACTGGACCAGTCGATGATCGTGAACACGTCGCTTTCTTGAATCTGTGGTTAGAACGGTTCGTCTTTGGCGGTGCAACCCTTGGTCCAACAACCAATATGCAATGTCTGGCAGAATGTTTGGCCGATCGGAAACAAGTTCCCTGGGGCAATATCTCCTTGGCGCCACTTATCAACTGCTGCATCAAGTGGCAGTCAAACTATCGGCCGGCCAGCCAGTTGGCCATTTCGGAGGTCCTTGGTGGTTTGTGCAGTTATGGCTCAATGTTTACACATCCAAGGCAATTCCCGATACCTCCTTCCTCAATCAATCTTTTCCAGCCGATCATACAGAGGAACAAGCACCCACCTATCGCCGATGCATCTCAATGGGCGAAGTTGCATCGGCTCTTCCTGGTGGTAAAATGACCCCCGTCGAACTCGGCCAATGGTTCAAAGGCCTTTATTATGGCTTTACCAAGGATGCCACACTGTGGTTCGCATACGATGACGCATCATCATTTGAGATGTCGTCCAACTTCAATCCACTTGATGTCCTAGCCGGTGATGAATCGAAGACCATATTCCTATTGGCCATTACCCCCCGAGGCCGATCACAACCATCGTATGAATTCTATCACCCAACAGTCAGCTCCCGCCAGCTCAGCCTCGGTCAACTCCCTATCGGCTTCTTCTTCATTGACAAACTCCAGGCCCAGGGAAATGTAAATAGCGCTCTGGAGTATGATCGGCTGCGGACACTAACAGATTCCCTATATTTGGGCACCGCCGCCGATGTGGAGGTATGCACTGTTAACACCAAGCTCTTTTCTCGATGGTGGTCGGAATGGAGGAAACACCTTTTCAACTCATCAGCCATTCACTACTGCTCTCGCCTCAACTCCAACTATGTCGAATCCGATGACGAGGTAACATTCCATCACCCTTTAATTTTTCTCCAATCATCTCTTACAATTCTATCTCGCAGGCTGTTGATGTGGAGCCACCAACAACAAGCACCAGTGGCCGGCCAATTATATACCAACCACCATCGGCCAACCCACACCTAGGGCATGATGCTCCCCCTCCATCAGCTCTCCTCCGGGCGCCATGGCCGACAGGACCAATCCGCAAGAAGCTGGCATCTCGCCCTCACAAGAGACAGAAAATCAGTGCCGATGCCGTGATCATGGCGCCGCCTGCTACTCAAACAACATCGGCTCCTTCATCCCCGCAGGTATGTGCCAAGTCTTGACATTACCATCTGTTTCCCATCTTCACACTATCGATCTTATTGCCAGCTTGAATCATCGGCCCCCGAACCTCAATCTTCTGCTGACATCCCTGCAAGCATCGAGCCGATGACCTCTACAGCCATTCCAATTCCGCCATCTAGCCCTGAAGCCGATACTGGGATGCTCCTACTTCAGCGCCAGACATCGGCCATCTTGAAGAACAACCTACTCAACCATCCGATGCCGATGTCACTCCTCAAGCTGCCCCTTCCCTGCCTCAGGTATTTTCTTCACAACCATACTTTATTTTAATTAATTACTGACTCCTTTACCGATGTCAACCTGCAGTCCTTAGCCGATTTGTTCTCCTTCGACATCGGCAAGTACTTGGAGGTAGATGAAGAAACAGCCACCAGTGCAACAACCAAGCCATCCTTTCCAGCCGACGTGCGCGAATACCTGCTAAACATCAGTCGTCTGCTGGAAAACCCTATCGACGCATTGGTGGAGGATTGCGGGCCGATCCAGGCAAGATTTGTGGAGATTGAGCAACACCTGCCCGAAGAGCTCATCGACGCACTAACCCCTGCAGCATACCTGGAATCCCACAAATTCCAACTTGTCAAGCTCAGGCAGTGTATAGCCGATCGTGCCAATCAACAGAAGACGATCCAAGATATCCAAACCGATCGGCTATCAGCTCAAACAGAAAAGAAGAAGCTTGATGACATGGTAGCTGCCCCTCAAGCACTCCAACCCAAATTGGATCAACTGAAGAGAAGGGAACCCAAATTGGATCAACGCAAAGATATCGCAACAACAGAATCCCAGCTCATCGGCCTACCACAAGCCATCCAAGCTCAAGAAGCCAGAGTCGCAGCAGCAGTGCGTCAAGTCATTCATCGGTGCAAGAACATAAAGACCATTCCAAGCTCCAATGAAGACGATATCCGTGCCATAAATGAAATCGACCAGATTCGCCTACGTGCCATTGAAACAATTCAAAAAATTTTGTAGAACTTTAACATTGATGCCGTTGATGTTGCCCCAAAACATGCTGATCATCTTTTGTTGTAATATAATCTGGTCGGCTCTACTACTTATTCATCTTGTTCCATCTTTCCTTGATAGTATTTTATTTATTTGATCTAAAGGCGATATCAATTAATATCGGCTATCTTTAGGCGATGCAAAAACATTGGCCTTCTGAACTATTTTAGAAATCGGCCACATTCAGCCGATTCAGGAGTTGATCCAAACGCTCGGATAGTACTTCTTGAGATATTTCCCATTAATTGCGCTTTAGCAAACTCCGTCCCCCCAAGATCTTCTAGTATGTAGGGCATTGCCAGGCACACAACGATTAATCCAATAGGGCCCTTCCCAATTAGGCGACCACTTTCCAAACTTACTATCTCTGGACCCGATTGGCAAAATCAATTTCCATACAAGATCTCCTTCAGCAAACGACTTATTCATCACCTTTTTTTATAATGCCTAGCTGCCTTAGCCTTATTTTCTTGATCCTCTCCAGCGCCCTTAACTGATTCTGAGCCAAATCCTCGAGTTCATCTGTCATCAAGTTATAATAATCATCGGCTGTCAATTGATTCTGTAAAGAAATTCTCCTAGAGCCGATGTTTAGTCTCCCAGGCAAAACTGCTTCATGCCCATTACCAACTGATATGGTGGCACTCGAGTAGATCCATGACATGCCATCCGATAGGCCCACAATGAATCGGATAATGTAGTATGCCATCGTCGCGGCTGTTCATCAATCTTCCGCTTGATTAATTTGATTAAACTCTTATTGAAGCTTCTGCCTGTCCATTGGCTTGAGCATAATAACGTGAATGAATTTAATAACTTAATTCCCATACTGGAGCAAATTGTTGAAACTCATCGGACACAAAAATTGGTCCCTGATCGGTATTATCGTCTGAGGAATTCCAACCGATAAATTATATGCTCTTTTACAAACTCAATCGCCTCCTTGACGTGACTTTCTTCAATGGAATTGCTTCCACCCACTTTGTGAAATAATCTGTTGCTGCCAATATGAACTTATGTCCTTTACTTGATGGAGGATAAACCTGGCTGATCATATCAATTCCCCATCCTCTGAACGGCCACGGTTTAATGAATAGGATTCATAGCCGATGCTGGTGCCCGCTGTATATTTCCAAACTTCTGGCAATCTTGACATCCTTTATAGTACCTGAAGCAATCTTCCAGCATTGTCGGCCAAAAATATCCTACTCTTCTCAATACCCACTTCATCTATGAGCCGACTGATGAGTTCCACAAACGCCTTCATGCTCTTCGCACATAACCACTTTGGCTTCTTCCAAATTCAGGCACCTCAGCAAAACTCCTTCAAAAGTCCGATAATATAATTTCTCCATCAAGCAAGCACATATTTAGTAGCTTTATACCGAAGTTTTCCAGAAACCGATTGCGACGGATTTTGCAGATAACCAATTATTTCCTGTCTCCAATCATCGGCTTTATCCTGAATATCATTATCGGCTATTTCAACTTCAACCTGTTCACTCAGCCGATAACCCGAAGCAATTTGCGCAAGATCATTGCTTCTAAATTCTGTTCTCTAGGGATATGATCCAACGATAACCATCTGAAATCCTTCAATAAATCTCTGCATTCTTCAAGATATGACCTCAAAATACATCTCTGCATTCATACTCCCCTAGATAGTTGCTTGATCACAATAAAGACTCCCCAACAATTTCTATGATATCGGCCCCGATTTCCTCAAGAGTTGAAGTCCTTTCAATACCGCCTCGTATTCGCTTGATTATTAGTTGATTAGGGTTTAATTTAAAAGCAAACTCAAAAACTTGCCCCCCGAGGCGATACAATACCAAGCGATACCAAATCCATGCTTGCAAACTATCCATCAAAAAACAAAGTCCACGGAATCTTAGCTCTACATAATTCTCATGAAACCCCTCTGTGTGCACAATGAAATCGGTCACTGCTTTTTCCTTGATCGCTTTAGCGATTCATATCTCAAGTCAAACTCCGTTAGGGCCAAAAAATCCATTTACCAACTCGCCCCTTTAAGATTGAGCCGACAGCATATATTTCACCATATCGGCCTTGCAAACCACCGTGCACTCAGCCGATAGGATATAATGCCTCAACTTCGCATGAGAAATATAAGCAAAGTTACATAATTTCTCTACCGCAGGATATCTAGTTTCAGCATCCAAAAGCCTTCTGCTTAAATAGAAACACGATCGCTCCTTGCCTGCAAACTCTTGGAATTAAAACAACCCGATGGATTTCTCATCGGCCGATAAGTATAACTTGAACGGCACTCCTTCTTGCGGCGAATTTAGAACAGTGGGGAACTAAATAACTCTTAATCCCATCAAATGCCTTCTGCTGATCTACCCCCCACACGAACTCTTGATCGGCTTTCAACTTCAATAGGCGGAGAAAAGATTAATCCTTCTGACAAATTTGATATGAATCTCCTTACAAAATTAATCTTGCGATCAATGACTGTAGCTATGTCTTATTGCTTGGTGGTTCTGTAGTCGATGGCTCTGATGCTCCGTTGACTAACTTCAATTCCCTCGCTCATGAACCATAAAACCCAAAAAAACTGCCCAGCCGGTACACAAAAGCGCATTTATGGCATTCATCCTTAATCCGTATTTCTTTGCCCTTTCCAGCACTTTTCGCAAAATCGCTATATGGCTCCATCACTCTTGATTTAACCACCACGTCATCGATGTAAATTTCCACTAACAAGCCGATAGATCATGAAATATATAATCATCGCCCTCTGATAAGTTTGCGCACCGCACTTTTCAATCCGAATGTCATTACCACCCACTCATACTAAACCGATATCCCAGGACATCGAAACGCAGTCTTATGTATATCTTCTTCAGTCATAAAAATCTATTGTATCCTGCATTGCCATCCATGAAGCTTAATAATCTTGTGCCGAATGCTGCATCTACCAAAAATCTGCTATCGGCATCGGGTACTCATCCTTGGGGGGTAGCCTATTCAAATCCCGAAAAGATACATATCCTCAATTTTCCATTCTTCTTTGCCGCCTGGACGATATTAGAACCCACTAGCATATCGGCACGGGCTTATAAACTTTGCATCAATAACCTTGTAATTTCTGCTTGATTGGCTATATAACTTGCCCTTAAATCTCCTTGGAGCCTGTTTAAACGGTCGATTCTGTTAATAGGAAGCCGATGTTCAACAATGGATCGCTTAACCCTGCATTTCATGATATTCCCAAGCGAAACAATCTCGAAATTTCTTTTAACAATTATAATTCTTCTCAGGAATTCAGGACATAATTTTTACTTATGTACTCAGCCTTGGGCCTATCTCCTAAGTCCTATATCAATTTCCTCCAAATCATCGCCGACGTAAATCCTTGTCCAATTTCCCTTCGAAGTCTTCAATTAGGTGCCATCAGAGTAATAGTCGAGCTGACTTGCCGGATCGCTGTATCTCCCGACTGGTGATCTTTAAGATAATCCCATTCCCATACTTTTCCAGATAAACAATCGACCATCAGCTTCCCAGATCGGCAAATCAGTCATCGCAATGTTGGTCGATTGATCCCTAGATTACCTCGACTTGATCTCCCTGCCATTGTATCAGACTTTGATGCATCGTCGAAGGCACTCAACAGTTTGCGTGAATCCAATCCCTGCGAGGAGTAAACTATATGATCCTTTTCCATCAATGACAAAAACATGGTAGGCAATGTCTTGTTCCCACTGTTAGTTCACGTTCAACACGCCTTTTGTCTCCGATGAATTCCCCCGAAGTCTTTAACACCATATTTGTCTTATCAATTCTTCGCATTTTCCCCAACTTCGATATTGGCATACGGCATTAGATACAGCCTCCCCCATCGACTAGCATCTTCGTCATCGCTTCCCATTCACAAAGCCCTTAATATATAATGCTTCAAATGCCGATGACTAGATTTCTTCAGGCTTATCAATATTAGCCTGATCGGTCGCAGCACCGTCAACTGAGCAAACATCTCCTCATCGCCCTCTTCATCAGGATGAAAACGCTTTGTATTCCCTAGGCAGAAAGAAAACCATGTCTACTGGAGCCAATGACCAACCTCATCGTCATTTTTCTTCACGCGCCATACCCGCTTATCCTCTTGTGACGATATCGGCTTTCCTTGTAGTCCCGCCGTTGCTCTTCCTGTTGCTCCCAGTAGCCGTAACCGCTGTGCCCTTCTTTTCTGATTTTTTGTAAATATTCCACTAGGACACCACTGAGGATTTGGATTTGTTTTTTCATGTACTTCCTCTTCATCATTTTCTTCAAAGAATTCTTCAGCGATCGGCCCTAATCGGCTATGTACCGATGCTCTTTTCCCAGGCAAGCCGATCTGTGAAAACCTTTCCTACTGATCATGCCGATATCCCATGTACTACTGCACTCGACAATCTTGAATTGTCGGCAATCTCATACCCTGATCCCAACAGAACCTGAAAAATGGCATCCCAATGCGGATTATATCTTTCCTGTCTGGCTCAATCCACCGTTCTTCATGGCTTGAATATTTTTCTATCAGGTCCGATGAAGTAATTCTTGTCCTCTTACCCAAACGCCTTCCTCCATCGCCTGATCCTTGATGATCCTGCATGAAACCATATTCAAAGGGAATGATGTCCATCTATTTTCATCGGCTTTTTGTCTTCAACTTTGATCCTCCCTGTTCAACAGCCGATTGAATCTGTTGCCCGAAAAACTTTTCACTATCGATGTGATGCGATATCGTAGTTGTGCCACTATGCAATATCTTTTCTTCTTTAGTTCTTCGGCTGATGGAATTATATGATTTGGCGCAAGCTGTATCTGTGTTCTCCTATAACAGTAAATCGAAGATTTTTCGGCTTTATTAATGTCGAAAATATACCGTCCTCCTTGCCGATATCCTTCACCCACAGGGGGATGATACTGATTTCTTATTCTAGCCCACTCCGCCAATCCGACTTCAGCATCGATCTCATCATCTGAGTCCGATGAAATAAACCTGTATTACCTGAGCAAACCCTTCTCTAATGATATTTATCCTTTTCGCCTCTTGAAATCGTCTTTCATGAGCTGATACCTTCTCTTACCAGGTGCGCTAGGACTCGAACTCCTGTGGAAAATCTCTCTTTAATTGGCGCTAAGAGACCTGAAAAAGCCAAGTCGGCTAGATGTCCGTCGCTCAGATTCAAGCTGTAACATCGGTTTCTAATGTCCCGAAACCTCGTCTGGACATATTCCAGCACCGTTTATCTAGTCTCGCCAAACCGATGGTAAATCTGTCAGTCTCATCTCATGATTCCAGCATAAGAAGTATTGTGAAAACTGTTTTCTAGATCGGCCCATCCCCGAACTGAATTCGGCGTAATGAGGAGAACCATGTAAAGCCGATCAGACAATGACAAGGGGAAAAACCTAACTTCAAAGCCTCCTCAGCGATGCTTCTCCACACTGTGCAAAATCGGCTAATATCTCTACTGTAATATACTGTCCTGCCCTGAGAACTTGGAAAAATCTGGGACTCTGTATCGGTGCAATGGCACTCTTGTCAAACCACTCGGGATATGGATGCCGATACATACAAATGTTTGCCTTGTCTTGGCCTTTATCCCAAACTGTTCCTCACTATTTCAGCAACCCTTGCCGATAATTCTTCTTCCCTTGGGACTTCCTGCTGATATTGTATGGTGGAGTTGTAGCCGATTCTGCCTGGGATATTCTCTCTGATAATTACCTGAATCGGCAATACTCCTGGGTAATCTGCTATATCCTCCATAATAAGCAGACGATGGTATCCAGCAGGAATATCTTGTTGCCCCAGCCTGTTGTGTGAAAACAAGTTTTCCGGGTACATCTTTTGGTGCCATAAGTAACTTGATTTGCTCCATCTTTGGCGGGGAATATACAGGACCTCGAGTAGGCTCTGAGCAATCGATCCATCACTCCCTGCTTCTTGATAGAGGTTATGGAGCGTGTTCACCAGGATCCCCGAGGATTGATTATGAGCGCTTCATGTGATGTACTGCTTCATTCACCATCTCCTGTAAATGGTTTTGGTACTGGTGACTCTCAGGTGGTGTACGGCTCGATTCTCCAACTAGAAATGGTTTTGAAAACTGAGATTTTTGAATCGCGCCTTGTCGCGTCATGCCGAAAGATTCCAAGCAGAGTTTCTGAAAATTGCCATATTTTGCTCGACTTGCTGTCTCTGCCTTTGTTAAATCCTCCATGCTGACCGGATCATGTTGTCTGTTTTGATCTCTTTTCCGGCCATGTTGAAATTCCGTGTCCCACCAGGCGTGTCAAAAACTGTTGACACCGAAAATCACCAGCAGCGTCGGGAACGAGCCGATGATATGGTTGCGCCTAGAGACACGTGAAGCTAGATTTGCTTAACTCCAGTGCAGGTCCTAAATCTTGAGTTCGTAGGCGTGCCAGTCAATTTGACCTGCAATTGACAAGGAAGAAAATAAATTAGATCGTTGAGCCCAATCGGCTGGAAGCCGAATTGGGGGACTTGCTTTTTTCAATCGCCCGATCCGATATAGCAAAGCACTTATACATCGACTGGGAGCGATGATGCATAGATGGAATAAGATAATATCCATGTGCTAAGGAAACCAATAACAATGTAAATAAACTAAACTAGCCGATTACTGATATATGATGTGTATATCGAAAAAAAAAACAAAAAGCACGCTGGAAAGCCGATAACGGTGTGTAGCTGCCAAAAACGTTTAAACAATGTAATCGGCCTTGATTAACAAAATTAACCTACGCTAAGCACTCCATAACATTGCATAAACATCCATCGGCTCATTAAGGATAGAATTATTATCATCAGTCTAATAGATCAGACCTAACCGTTGCAAGCACAGATTGACGATGATAACAGAACCTCGATGGCCGATAGATCAATGCAATCGTGATGTAAATATTATAACTATCGGCTATACATCCCGATAAAACGCTTGCATAAAAACTATCAACCTAGCAGGAATAACTTATCAGGCCAGTTAGTAGGTCGGAAACCGATGCAGCACAAACTGACGATAAATTACACCCAGTAAGCCGATAAGCCTATGCACACGTGATGTGATATATCTACTCAGCCTATGAGATCAAACCTAACTGATGCAGCCGTAGACAGAACAGATATATCGTGGTAAGCCGACTACCGCAGGCCAACACTAGAATATCGGACCTAACCGAGAAGTCCTAGGTCGATCGGCCGTACGTCGATGGGTAACGAGACTTACCCTCTCCAAGATCGAACTTTTATCGATCACCCGGCTCGAAAGCAAAACCCGTTGAATAGAGTGCGATGTGCTAAAGTTTGTATTGATCTGTTTGAATAAGTTTATAAGTACCTGGGCCATACTATAACCCCGAGTTGATCAGTCCTGATCGGATACAAACAGGAGTTTCCTAATTTACAAAAAGGAAAATAACAATCCTGACCGGCACGAATCAGGTTCCTAAAAATTATATCTCTACCTAATTTATAATAAGATACTACTCACTCTCCATGTTCTCACAATTCCTGTCTTGAATTCGCTTGCTTCTGGATTTAAATTCCCGCCATTAAACCATGAGTTTTCCTTAACCGTAAGTCCAATAAAGATCCGTACCAATTTTGCGTTACATTATGTAAAGCTTTGTTAATGACATGTGTAGGAATATATGTACGATGCCGTCAATTTCTTTGGTTTGTACTTATATTATTAGCTTTACCCAACATATAGTCTACGCGAGATTGGTCGATAGAACCTTATTTAAATCGTTACACCTCAGAAAACTTATAGCTCGGGCAAACATAACATAAGTCGTTTAAAACTCTAACTTAGATAAACAGCCCTAGTGTTGCCACATAGAATACATGCAGCCCCGACTCACGTACTCGGTTGGAACAAGCGACATAGTGAGTCAGAGAAGAAAACTTATACATATGTATGTGAAACAGTACAAAACTCAAGATAAAACGATTAGCTGTTCTACATTCCATGAGTGCTACTAGGTCACGTTGGTCTTCAGTCGTAGCCCGACCCACCCAGGGTAGTATGCCTATCTTTGGTGTTTTGTATTTTCTCAAGAGTGAGATCGCCGACCAAAAAGCGCGTGCCACAGACTTTCAACTGGTGTAAGGACGCAAGCCTTGAAGATACTATGCCGACTGGATGATTTGCGATTCCCAGCTCCTCCAAGCTATCGAGTGAACCAGCCGTTTCGTTGATATGTCTTCTGCAGTAAGCCCAACTCACGGAGAGCCCGAACTCTAACCGGTTGGTAACATAGCGGACTCAGCACCATAACCAGGAAGAAAGGAGATTGCCCATTTGCCCGCTAACCATTTCTTAGAACCAGAGAACAGATGGGAGTTCTTGTACCCACCGCCCCTAGCATATTGTTGTAGTCGTCGATATCCTGCCTTGATTCTTGTAAGACCATGCCATAGGCACCACTCGACCTGCCAATTGACTCCGTGGGTCCACAGAAGCAATAATAGATCTTGATGCCGAAGTTGTCACATAAATCTCTGAATATGCGCTAGTGAACTAAAGTACC
>RYFJ01003401.1:0-67461 GCA_003991445.1 Oryza meyeriana var. granulata
GGTCGACGGCGCGAACTGACGGTCACGCCTCAAGCAAAAGCTTGCCTGGAACGCGAGTTCCAGTGAATGAAATAGCCTACCTAGCCAAAAAAGGTCCTACTGTACAGTACGCGACAGCGTGTCTTCGCAGCGATCGTTAAGTGGGTAGTTGGTCAACCGGTCCGGTCTACTGAAGAAGCCCGATCCAAGGAGAGGCACTCAGGGAGAAGCGTAGCCGATCAACTCGGAGTGCCGATCCCGCCGGGAAGCCGATGCTGATTCGCCTCAAGTCGGAAAGCCGAGTCCCCTCGGTCACCTGGCATCGGAGACCGACTCGCACCGGGCCCGTAGGCCGGCAGCGGCCCCCGGGACCGTGGGGCCAGTCGGGAGAAACCACTCCGGACCGGTGTTCCCGAGCCTATTCTAGCTGGAGAATAACCTGTAGTCGCTATCACTGTGTAATTGGGACCCATGTGGACTGACGTGGCTGAAGACCCCAGCGCGTCCCCAAGCATGTGGACCCCCCATATCTTCACATGCCCCGGCCCTGTTGCCGCCTGAACCGCTCGATGCAGGAACGGGCCATGTCTTGAAAATGACTGGGGACGCTGTCCCTTGTTCGCCAGGACCTCCGAGAAGAAGCGTCTCCCAATGAGGCCCGGCGCCGCCGGTGCGTTCCTACGCGCAGCAGGAGTGCCGAGGAGGCCGCCGGCGGCCGAGTCCACTGCCCCGAAGCAGTTCCTCAACCGCGGCGAGCACTCCTGAAGAGCCGTATGCTTGACGAAGGGTCGAGAAGATGCCGTTTCTTCTGAGCCGTCCTGGCCGCCTCCCGGCCCGGCTCTTCTGTTGCCCCTGATACCCCTGTCCGTCTCACCCGGGCGTCCGTCAGAAGTTACTCGTGAGCCCCCAACATCAGGCCCGTCTGCTACCGCTTGCCGCCTTTTGCGCTCGTTACAAAAGAGAGGGCATCTGTATATGTGTATTGATAGTTATATTTCATACCTTGGTCTTTTGGTTTTTTGGAGCGCTTGATGGATGACTCGACCGCTTCCCTCGCGCAGCCCGGATCCGCTGTGTCGGGACCCGGGGCCCCGGCGTCATGCGATATGTTCCGACCCGGGCCCCGACTAAAATACGTTTGGAAGAACCGGCGGGTTCGGGCCCGGCTTGAAGTATGGATGTGAGACGACCCCCGGAAGCATCTCCCTGGGCGCTATCCGGCTATCCGCCCTATTTCCGGGTGTCGCGTTCCTAGGCTTCCACCTCCCTTGGCGAGGCCGCCCTGGCGCACCCTGGTTCGCCCAGGGCACGATCGGAACCGTGCCGCGCTCCATTATGTGCCCGACCTAAGGCCCCGACCGAAGAAGGGCGCGAGGCACACCGTCCGGAGCATTATCCCGGCGTGCGTCCGGACCATCGCGCCCTATTCCGGGGTCCTTTCTAGACTTGCACCGCCGGCAGCCGTCCTGTTCCGCGCACCTCGTGTCGCCAGTGGCACGCATTCGAATCTATGCCTCAGCTCAAACATCACCCTGACCCAGGCCCCGGACTTCACGGCTTGACTGGTCACATATGCCCGGGCACAGGGCGCCCCTAAATGAAGGACATGTCGGGACAATTACTCCGCAAAAAAAAAAAAAACCCGCTTTGTCGAAGCGACGCGTCCGGGTACTCGTCCCTGTGAGGTTCATTCCGGATGCCACATTCCCAGGTGCGCACCGCCTGCGATGCCGCCCGGGCGTCGGGCTCCCCAGAGTCGGCCCGGGAGGCAATCCCAGGCCATATGTTCGTCGGATGCGAGGTCGCTCTACGACGAGCGCCACGCTTGCTGCCTGTGGATTATATTGTGCGTTGCCCAACCATCAACTCACGTTCATGACCTGAGGCCACGGCGCGAGGAGCGGGCACGAGCTCCGCTACCGAGGGCAGCGAGGATGCTCTCTGGTTCTGGCCTGTTAGGGGCCGTGTTCGGGCTCAGCTCCTTGCGAGGTGCGAGCTCTTTACACTGGGAAAGAATCCTCGACCGGGAGCGCCTGCCCGGACTCCTGCTTGACAGGACGCGTGGTCCGGACTATCACACCGGACCCGAGACCTGAGTCGGTTCTCTAATAAAGAGAGCAGAGATTTTAAACAAAAGCCAAACAAAGAACGAACCGTTTCAGTCGACGCTTCCCGGAATGTGACGAATCGGACGATCTCTCCGGCTTGGCTTCGCTAAGGCCTCCTGTCGGAAGTACTGACCTGCTTGCCAAGCTTTGGACGGCGCGCACTCCGTGAGGTCGTGCGAATCCGTCCTCGTGGACGGCGCACCACTTCTGGCCGGCTGCCGGCGACGGCGCACGCGCGCCCATGGCCGCTCGCCGGTGATGTTGTCCCCGCGGCGTCGTCGGACCTGGGGCGCCCGCAAGAGCCAAGCGAAGCCTGTCGGCGGCCGCCTTCTCCTTCTGTCGCTTCCTCCTGTCCCGACGCACCGCGAGCGTGAGGACTCACCGTATTCTTCGGGGTCCTCTTCAGGCCTCGGGGCGCGGCTCGTTCCACGCCCAGCCTCCTCCTTGCGAGCGCAGAATCGGCGAGCTTGAACAGCTCAGCCGTAGTCTGACGCTCGCGTGCCATTTTTTCGAGCATCGCCTGTCCGCACACCCGACGCGAAAAGCATGGATGACTGCCGTGAGGACGATGTGAGATGGATTGCGAACCTGCTGAAGCGCTGTAGGAAGTGCCTCAGCGTCAGTCCCGCCCTGACGTAGGGCATGGAGGTCCGCCTCGGTCCCAGGCGCGGAAAGGTGCCCCTGGAAGTTGCCACGAACTGTGGCAGAGGTCCTCCCACGAGTAGACTGATCCCTGGGGGAGGTTCATCACCCAAGAGCGCGCCTGGGCTTTGAGAGCGACGGGGAAGTAGTTCGCCATCACTCGATCATCGCCTCCGGCCGCCAGGATGGCAGTAGTGTATATTTGCAGGAACTCCATGGGATCCACGGAGCCGTCATACTTTTCCGGCAAGCTGGGCTGGAACCTGGTCGGCCAGCGAACCTGCCGGAGGCCTGGGGAGAGCGCCAGGCATCCCGAGCCATACAGAGCGGGCTCGGGTACCAGATGGCGGTTTCTCGTCAGTAGGTTGGAGCTGGAGGTCTGGACCTCGGAACGCGTGGCGGCGTCCGCCCGCCGCTCGCGCTGTCGCTCCATAGTGACCCGGGCGTCCTCATCGGACCGCCCCCGGTTCAGCCGATCACGGAGGTCGCCGTGGCGCTGTTTGCGCCGTGCTTCGGGTTCTGCTTTGACTCGGGCGGGGGGCCGGCCCGCGCTAGACGTCGCGCGGTCGGCACTCCTGCCCCTGCGCTGCTGTGGCAGCGACCTGGCGATGGCCGCGCCTACAAGGTCGGTGACTTCGTTGAGCCAGCGCCTCTCCGGCCTCCGCCCCCGTTAAATGCCGGGGGGTGACGCAGGAGGCTTCTGCCGCCAGGAGGGCTCCCTGTGGTGACGCTGGCTGGAAGTCGAGGCGCGCGCCGTGGAGCGGCGCCTCCACTCACGCCTCAAGGATGAGGCCGTGGCAGACCGACGGGGCACTTGCCGTTCCTTCCGAGAGAGAAAGGCCGGCGCCGCACTGCCAGGCCGCCGAGGAACGAGCTCAACCCGCCTGGTTCGCGCGGCGCGTCTCATGGAAGACGGGGAGCGCGGTGAGCTCACCACCGGGCTAACGCCACCCGGCGGGGTGAAGTCGCCGGACTCCTTATCAGAGTCCCGCGGACGGTGGCCTCCTGCCATGGAGTGCGTCGATGTTGGAGGCGCCGGCGTAACACCTGAAAAGGAAACTCCCCCTACCTGGCGCGCCAGCTGTCGGAGGATTAAACCTCGACGGCGGGAAATCGGGAGACCCCCCTTTTGAGATTCGGCCAGGGGAGTAGTTCTCAGGCGAAGCCGGCTTCGGGTGGAAGAAGATGAATCAGCGCTCGGGACAGAAACAGAGGGGCCCGAGCTGGAGACAGAAAGGTCCGGACCGTCCGAATCGGGTCCGGACCGTCCGATCTGTTGTGACCACGCGGGAGATAGATCGACAATCCGGAAGGCGAAGAACCGCGGCGCACCGAGGAGACGGGGGGATTTATACAGGTTCGGGCCGTCGGAGCGTAATACCCTACTCCTGTGTTTTGGACTATGAGAGAGAGAGATAAATGTGGAGCGGAGTTTACAAGGAGGATCCCGGGAGCTCGGAAGCTCACCGGGAACCCGGAGGTGGCGTCGGTCGTTCTACCAGCGACCAGACTCGAGGAAGGAGGAGGAGATCTCTGTTGTCTAAGACCGGAGCTTGAGCTCCCTTCTCGTCTACGGCATGGATCCTCCTTTATAGAGCCTAGGGGAGTCTACAGTGCCGAGCTTGCATATGCGCAGAGAGAGAGAGAGGGAGATTCTGGAGAGTTCTCCGGTCCTCTCCTCCGCCTGCGATGCCCATGCCGGAGTTGGAGGAATGTCCCGTCGCCCCCGTCCATCTGCAAAGCCTGTGCCGGAGTCGGTGGAGCGTCTGGTCGCTCACCTCCCCGCCTGCTGTGCCCACGCCGGAGCAGGTATGCAGCGGGCGGTAGAGTGGTGAGGATGTGATGGGGCGTCTGGTCGTCTGGTCGACGGAGCGGGGAGACGTGACGGCGCACGCCTCAAGTCAAAAGGCTCTGACTGTGAACGGCGATTGCACAGTGAAAGGAGCCTCCGTAGCCAAAAAGGTTCTGACTGTACAGGAGCGGGCGACAGGCGTGTCTTGTCGCCTCATCGTTAATGTGGGTAGTTGGTCAACCGGTGCCGTCTACTGAAGAAGCCGATCCAGGAGAGGCACTCGGGAGAAGTCGTAGCCGATCAACTCGGGAGGTGCCGATCCCGCCGGGGGGAAGCCGATGCCGATCGCCTCAGTCGGGAGAAGCCGAGTCCCCCGTCGGCACCCGGGACTCGGGACCGAGGCAGTCGGCACCCGGGGCCCGGGGCCGGGGCAGTCGGCTCCCGGGGCCCGGGGCCGGGGCAGTCGGCCCCCGGGACCGGGGGCCAGTCGGGGGAGAACCACTCGGGACCGGGTGGTTCCCGAGCTCTAGGTTCTTAGCTGGAGAATAACCGTAGTCGGCTATCACTGGTGTAGATTGTGGACCCTGGTGGAGCTGACGTGGCTGAAGACCCACGCGTCCCCAGGGCATGTGGGACCCCTTGTCCTATCTTGCCGACAGCGCTACATTATCGTCACTACGGTTATATTGTGGTGCGCCCCTCTATATTTAAAGAGTTGCCGAATTACGGAGTCCAGCGCTAACTCCACCCCCTATCACCTAATACAACTCTAAATCCAACTACAATCTACTAGGACCAATATATTTGACACATATTCTAACATTACACTACCCTCCACCATCTCACCTCCTCATCAGCTTTCCATGACACAACGTCTGGCTATCTATCCCAACATAGATGTATGCATCCTTGGCCACTCACGGCTCACTATGCTATCGAGCTCAATTCAAATGACAACAATTTTATAAAAATATATAGTCAAATCAAACGTAGCTTAGCTGGTTAGGCTTTTTTAAGTACAACCTATTCATATAGATTTAAGTCTTAGATTTAGTACATGTACTTATATTTATGACTAATTATTGATTTAGTAATAGACGGCATATCCGTCGACCGCTAGACGTCTGTTATGATTTCATCAATTTCAAGATATACCGAAAACATGTACCTAGGTACGTTTATGCGCGTACGCATAGACAAGCGTCTGTGTTTGACTATATTTTGAAATAAATAAAACACGTATAGAAGAATATAAATATGCTATACAACCAAAGTGTAAAGTTCAAAAAAAGAGGGAGAAATTACGGGTGGTTGCATTGCATGGACCAGTCAAAGAGCAGGCGATAAATAAACAACTAGACAGTAAACAGTGCACAGTGGTTTCCCCCGGGTCAGGATGATGATGCTTTTTGGTCGGGCAGGCACTGCACCACCGATCGATCTGCATATCCAAACACACACCTACAGTCTACACACGACGGGACGACTTGGTACGTATTTATTCCCTTCGTTTAAAATATAATAATTTAAAATTAGATTTGATATAACTTATTAGTATAAATTTAAACAGTCTCTGAATCGAAGAGAGTATGTAAGTACTACCCCGGCTACAGTAGGTGATTGATTTTTTTTATACTGTCGCAATGCAAGCAGGATCCAGCCCAAGCCCAACACGCAACGAGACGAGCGAGACAGACTCGGCCGCCATGGCGGCAAGCACGTGACCGGCCGTAGCTAGCGACGACGGCGTGGGGGGTGGGACCGCGTCTCGTACGTCGTCGTCGCCGGTCACCTCTTCGATCTCTAGGAAGATACACGCCTAGATTCGATCGATCGCTTCGCCGAGGGCGCGCGTGGGCGGCCGGGATTCGGTGGGTGGATGGGCATGAGACGGCCGGCGGCCTGGGGCGCGTGTGAGGTTGAGGCGGGTCAGAATTCACAGGGATACGGAGCAAGAAAGCCATCGATTGGATCGATTCCATTGCGTATTTGCGTGGTTTGTGGCCACGAAAATCATTGCCTGGCAAATGGCATGCAGCAGCCGACCGTCCTCATCATGCCTCAATAACAGCTAGCGCCATAGGCCGGATCTCCAATTCTCCGTGCATCCGACCGTCACCATGCCGATTCTCTCTACTGTTTACCCGGCCGGCCACCTCGTTGTCGTTGGCCGTTGCTGCTGCTTACGAAATGCTTTGCCGCCTAGTACTATGCTGTAGTAGTGTGCTCCATCGCCACTGACCGGTCATGTCTCCGGCGACACCCCAGCCTTGATTCGGGGAAACCGCCTACTCTTTTGTCCTTCACTTTGTCAACGCATAGCGTTTCTGGGTAGAGTGTGTTGTTTTTTTCTAATAGAACATAATAAAAGTATTTATGTTTCCTGAGCTTCTAAATGTATGTAAAATTTTTTTGCATATGGGTTTTTTAAATACCATTTCAAATCTATTGTTTTTAACTTTATAATAATTAATCTATCTGTTTGTACCTTAAATTATTTAGCCATTCAGCCAAAAGTTATATGATGGACTTTGCACCGTGTCCTAGCTAGTTCGTTCTTTTGGTTTTGATCGTTCCAATCAATTGCCACCGTTAATTGATAATGTTTCAACTTTACCACTCAATAAACTCTAAATTGTCATCCCTCCGGTCATAAATATTTCATGTTTTCCGATAAGATCTTGTTAAACTTTTATAACATTAGTTATCCGAGATCTTTTACGGTGCTTGGAAGGTACCTCACGTACCTTCTAAATCAAGCAGTATCAGCCGTTGATGTTTAAAGGGCAAATTAGAAATAGAAAATAATATTAACAAGGGTAATTTATTAATTTTATCTTTTTTTCTGCCGAGCCTCGTGGCACAGAAAATAGATTCGGTAGCATTAGTACTACTCCCCGCTCCCTGAGCCGACGACGCACCAATTCGTTGCCACCGACGTTGACCTTGGCGCGTGTGGTGGCGCCGTGGTTGCGCCTGCCGTGGACAACAAGAACGCCGTGGTGCTTCCCCCCTGGGCGGCGCAGTCGTCGTCATCGTTGCCGTCAGCTCGGTGCCAGCTGGGGCTGGCGGGTAAGGTGCGCGCGGGGAAGCGGCGGCGGCGGCCGCGGCCGTCGAAGCGAGGTGAGGCGCAGTCGCGGGTGAGGCGCACTCGGCCGGCAAGGAGGAGGAGGCATCCGCACTTGTCGACCGCATCCGGGCCGTGGCCGCGGCCGGGGGCGCTATCCACCTGATCAAGTTCCTCATGGCCTACTCCAACACCGTTGTCTCGTGCGCCGCGTTCGGCGACGAGAGCTCATGCAGCTTGTACAACAACGTCGAGAGAGGGCACGAGCTGAAGAAAGTGTTGACCGACTTCGTGGAGTTGCTGGGGACGGAGCCGATGGGGGAGCTCTTGCCATGGCTCGGGTGGGTGGACACCCTGAGCGGGATGGAGGGGAAGGTGCAGCGCACGTTTGAGGCGCCGGACGGCATCCTGGAGAAGGTGATTGATGATCATCTTCACCGCCGTGAGGGCGCCCGGCAGATCGACGACGACGGTGATCACCGGGATTTCATGGACGTGTTGCTTGACGTGAACGAGACGGACAAGGACAATTACTATTTTAACCTTCCATCTTTAATACCTGGCTCATACTTTGAGTACCTTTTTATCGGTACCTCTTATTCTACTGTGTTAGATTAGAGACGATTAACGGTCCTAATTAATTCCAAGCACTATAAAAAAGCTCTAGTTATCCATAACTTCTCAAATGCTTGATTTGCTTTAAAAATACTATCATAATATCGTAAACTTATAAACTTATTCTAACATAAAACTTATGATTAAAGTTTTAAAAGTTTCAATAAATTTTGTCTTAAACGTAAAATATTTATGACCAGAAGTATATTACGATGAAGCAAACTCAGTGGTAATTTTGATATAGTTACATAAATCTACATATGCACAGAGCTAGATTTCAACTTATGTTCATATTATTAGCAGTCAATTAATTAATCAACTAGTGTACCAACAGAAAATCGTGCAAGCAGCTAACTGTCTGCTGCTTTTGTTGTGGGGAAAGTTTTATCAGCGTAACAGCTTGGCTTGACGCCTTTACTTAACGATGTAAACGTGCAAAAGTGCTGCTAGATCATTGATCTCCACAATAATTAACCGACGAAGCAACGAGTTTACTCAGATTGCCGTGGAAAAGTGGAAATATAACAACGGTACTGTTTGAGAAGCTTAATATTCTAATAAGCAGCAATGAATAGTCAGCTAAGTAAGAACTAAAAAATCTAGGTTTGCTAGCTTATGGCTACCATTTTATTTTCTATATCAAATATAGCTTCTAATTCTTTAAAATCTATATGTAAATCTACATTGCTAGAGAAGCTAGAGATTATAGGAGAAATCGAAGCTGTCAAAATCGCTCGCAAACAATGCCAAAATATCCTGTGTCACCATGGCAAACTGCCGGCAACCATCTGATGAGCAAATTTGCCACCATGCATGCCATCAGTAAAAGGTTAATCTCACAACATCTTGATATTTTTTCCCCCATGTTGAATGAGCGAGATTGAAAGGTCAGCATTGGATTTTGAGAGAGAGGATGGGGGTTAACCAAGGCGTGATGGAGACGCAAAAGTTGACATGCATGCATGCCACCAAAAGGGACAGCAACAAGATGCACCTTTGTGTCGCCTCCTCCCCCGAATCCCCGTTCGATCGAGCCGTGGATTTCCCCCTCGTTTTCTCGTCACCAAATCGCTCGCATTCCTACGAACGCGTCGCTTGCATCCATCGGTCGAGGCAGGTACTTCCTCCCTTTAAAAATATAAACTGTCTTTCTTTCTGTACAATTAATTTTTTTTAAAAGTTAGCAATAATTTTTTAAAAAATAAGTAATAATAAAATAAAAATGTATGTGTTTATTATCATGTATTAGTATTATTATATTCGTATTTAGAGATACTTTCAAATAACCATAACTTTGTAGTTATTGATGATATATTATAAATAAAACTAATGATTAAAGTATAATTAATACTCCCTTCGTTTCAATTTACTTGTCATTTTAGCATTTAAATTTTTTTTAAAATACTTGTCATTCTCATATTCTAAAACACTTTTAGAGATATTTTTTCCTTCCTACCCTTAATCAATGCAGTAATACTAGTACTAGTATTCCTCACAAGGAATTTTAATGCTTGTTTTAGAAAAATGATTATAATGTAATTAATGAGAGACCTTTTACAATGCTTAGAAAGTACCTCACGTATCTTCTAAATCAAGCAGTATCAGCAGTTAAAGTTGATGTTTAAAGGGAAAATTAGAAATAGAAAATAATATTAACAAGGGTAATTTATTAATTCTATCCTTTCTTCTGCCGACGACGCACCAGTCCGTTGCCACCGACGTCGACCTTGGTGCATGCGGCGGCGCCATGGTTGCGCCTGCTGTGGCCAGCGAGAACGCCGTGGTGCTTCTCCCTTAGGCGGCGCAGCTGTCGTCGTCGTCGCCGCCATCGTCGTCGTCGCCGTCGGCTCAGTGCCGGCTGGGGCCGGCGGGTGGCGGGTGCGCGGGGAAGGTGGTGGCTGTGGCCGTCGAAGCGAGGTGAGGCGCAGTTGGCCGGCAAGGAGGGCGGCGCTAATCACCCCCAAATCCCTTTCTCCCTCCGATTCCATTTCCACCACCACCACCACCTTCGACAACACGCGGAGCGGAGCGCAGCCGAGGCAAGCTTGCCCTCCCGGCGGTGGCGGTTGCGGTGGCGTCATTCCAGCGCCGGAGACATGGCGCTCTTGCCTAAGGGCGACCCCAAGGAGGGCGGAAGCGGATCTGTGAGCAGTGGGTGAGGCCCGGTTGGCCAGCGGGGAGGATGGAAGCGGAGCAGTCGGCGTCTTCACTCGCGTAGGTCGTGGGGGCTCGCCGGCTTAGAGAGATCCGGTGCAAGCTAGCAGAGAAGACAGCTGGAGAGGTGAGGTGCCAAGTCGCCACCGCTTCACGTCGGAGACGGCACGGTTGCACGACGTCGGGAGGGAGACGAGGAAACTGGAGGCGGTCGAGTTGAACGACTTGCCGATGACGGTGTACGGCTCCGCCGACGACGTAGCGTTGGTCGGGTGGAGCAGCGCCGCCATGGAGTTGCCCTCGTTACAAGAGAGCAGGATGGAGCAGCTGTTGGAGAAGCCGAAAGGGTAGAGGACATCCAAGCCGCCGCACCGGCGTTGGCATCCACGGCCGGAGGTGGTGGCGAAGAGAGCTCCATCGGGAAGAAACAAGAGGAGGTGCACGCAGAGGAGGAGGAGGCCGCCGACAAGGTGCATCTCGGCGGAGTACTAGACGAGGCTTGAGCTTGGCTAGCTCGAGACGCGGAGGATTATACGTATTTGCCCTTAACCACACAAATTAACCATACAAGACAATTACTATTTTAATTTTTCATCTTCAGTACCTGGCCCACACTTTGAGTATCTTTTCATCGATACCTCTTATTCTACTATGTTGAATTAGGGAGAATTAACGGTCTTAATTAATTTCAAGCACCGTAGAAAGGCTCAATTAATAAGGGTAACAATGTAATTTATCATATCTCTTAGTTTAGTATAATATTTGCTAGAAAGACAAATAAATTAAAACAGAGAGAGTATTAAAGATCATATAGAAATTTAATTCATCTTATATTTTCGAGCCGGGCGAGTATTTTTGTCCCGTGGCCGGCCCTCGCACGATCTCGCGAGCTCTGAACTCTGAAGTTTAGCCACTAGCTCGCACAGGAGCAAACTGTTCCCGGCGATTACTATTTTTCTTAATATGAATCACATGGCCTTCCTGTACACGCTGCTCTGATCGATTCTGGCCGTGAATGCTCTTGTCCGTATTGCATGCATTTCCTGTTCCCTGTAGATTAACTCGAAGTATTGGTTGGACTACTGCATTGCTACTGCGTGTGTGCTAACTCTGCAGGTCTGCAATGGCCAATGCACGCCTCACATGAATTCTTTCGTGTTTAGATTAATTAATTACTTCGTGTAGAGTTGTAGCTAGATGAGGCTCTCAGCCCAATGGAGATTGCAGTAGCTCTGTGGCTGTCACAGATAGACATGGCTAGACGTAGCAGCTGCAGGGCATAGATTCATCCGTGCGTGGTTCTACTCAGCGGTTAAAAATCTGTTGTGGGCATACATTGAGTATGAAAAAAAAATGGTCCAGATATATAGCTCAGTACATCCTGCCTTATGAGAGTGATCAAGAGCTACTCATATGTATATGAGCTAGCTATAACGAATAAAAATATATTATCGTCTATCTTCTCTTATTCGTCTTATTCTTGTCCACTCACGTGCTAGATGTGGATCCCATCTTAAATTCTATATATTGTGGGGTTTCTAATAAAAAACCACTATTATAGACTCCACTTTTAAAAACCCAATACAATATGCCTTATCATTGTGAGAGTGATCAACCATATAATGAGCTACCCATATGTATATGAGCTAGCTATAAGGAATAAAAAAATATTATCCTCTACCTTCTCTTATTCTCCTTGTTCTTGTCCACTCATGTGCTAGATGCAGATCTCATCTTAAATTCTATATATTATGGGGTTTCTAATAACAAAAAAACCACTATTATAAACCCCACTTTTAAAGACTGCATTTGTCATATATATTGCCTTTGCATATAGTACTAGCCTTAGGGTTTTTATAGTTTTTTATGATTTTACTCTTTTCTTTAACGGATTAGGACCTATTTGAAATACAGGATAGGAAAAACGCACGAATAAAAAAACGCAGAAATCAAAGTGACATGTTTTTCTAATCCTACAGGAATTGAAAACACATAAAACAAAAATAAAAGCCCTTTAATTGCACCACAGGAAAAATTGAACCAAATAAAAGTTTCCAAGAGGTCTAACCTCTTGCTTATTTTCCTATGAAATTGACCATAGGAATGCAATCCTATGAAAAATTTCCTATATTCTTTCTATGAATCAAAGAGGTCTATTGAAAAAAATCCTAAAGAATTTGAATTCTTCAAAAAATCCTATGCCAATCCTCCAATTCAAGTAGGCCCTTAATTGGGTACGCCTAAGAACCAACCATTTATTATCTTTCTACTAAAATCTATTTTCTATATATCTATACTAATTAGACACTTTTTATGAGCTCCTAAGTTAATTAGAAAGATCTAGCTATTGATTAGATTGATCATATTATCATTACCGTAGATCTGCATTTAACAACATGCTCTGAGAACTCAGACTCTAAACTAAATATAACTTGGTTTTTATTGATTCCAAATTTTAGACTTATCAAATATGAAAAAACTACGACTGAAAATCCAAACCAAGTACTTTATTAATTACGAATTTTAAAATAATTAAATGATAAAAACTCTATTTTAATATTTCTAAAACTCAATACCAATAACCGTGTAACACGTACGTGCTCGGTTGACGACTAGTGTGATTAATCATGAGAGTTGAATAAGAACGAAACTCTGACAGTTGGGACAATTGTTGAATAAGAACAAAACTGTCGTACATGTTTTGCAGTTGAATAGCAACAACAGGCGAGTATCATCGTGATTGTTTAGCAATTGTTTGACTTCCTAGGCCGTAACACATTTTGCGTCTCTTGATTCAAATAACTAACCCCCCTGCTTCGATCTTGCAAAAGGACCTCGATTTCTATTTAGTCTTCTTATTTCTCAATACTTTTCTCTTCCACCTTGACCTCGATTACAATTTAGCCGAGGTGACTGTCATTTCTGGTCGCCGATTCAGACACGAGGTCAATCAATCATTCATTCATTCCTAGTTGCATTGGTTCTCGTAATTCCGCTGCTTAAATTTTCAGTTGCCGATTAATTAGGAGATAAACAAACAAGCAACTAATGGAAAATATTTACACTGATGCTGCTGATCAACAAGCAGGTCCCCTTTTCATCTATGATTTTGACATGGACCAGCGAACACGCCGCTGATAGGAACCGCGTCTTAATCTTAGCTTAATTAGCTAGAAGCTACACTACCCTGAACTAGCTAGTGCCAATGACGTTGATTCTAGGAGCACGATCTGATGAGGCCGAGGTTGTAGAGGAACTTCTCCGACCGTGACCTGATCATGTTGCCGAGCGAGCGGCGGCCGTCGCGGCCGGGCGGCGACTTGGGCCCGCCGCCGCCGGCGTCCTCCCTGACGAACAGGATCTGCTCGCCGATCTCCGCGCGCACCGCCTCCACGGCCTGCGCCTGCACTGGCTCCCGCGACGCGTCCACCACGTAGAACACGTTCGCCGCCCGCGCCGCCCGCGTCGCCACCTCCGCGTGCGTCACCGACAAGCCGTGCTCCCGGAATATCCTCGTCACGTCGGACAGCAGCCCGACCCTGTCCTCGCAGCACAGCTCCAGCCTCAACCCCTGCGAAATGTAAACAAACACCGATCGAAACTGTGCTCTGATACCATGATACCACTCGTTACCATCGATTGATCCTGACGATGGTGTGCTTGTGTTTACCTCGGTGTTGCGGCGTTGGATGGCGGCTTCGAGGCAGCGGCCGAGGTGCTCGCGTTCGTTGCCGGAGGTGACGGGGCTGTCGTCGAGGTGGCGGATGTAGTACTCCTGCAAAGATTTTCGCCGGCCGGCAAGACGACGACGATGTATCAGCACGCGTGCGTTTCTCTTTCTACTGACAGAAACCAAATGAACGTACTACATGCAGTGCAGCTAGCTCGTGTTCGTTCGAGCTCACACAAAACTAGGATCTCTTCTCTTCTCGCGCTGTCACTCACATGCCAAGATCTAGCAGTATCTATGTAGCAGCAGCAAGCTGAGCTGCTCTGTGTCTCTAGTACGTACTGGTCAAATGTAAGCACGGAAACCGAGGCACATCTTTGGAGCAAGCACAGTGTAATGGTAGCTAGCTAGCTGGCTGGCTAGAGTAGTTTTCATGTGTGGGAGTGTGGCAGCGAAGTGCAATGCCATGGCAGCGATGGAACAGTCTCAGGGCGAAGCGTGGTACACTACCTGGTATGCCTCGGAGCCCTCGGCGATGACGGTGCCGTGGAAGACGACGTATTGCATGTCGGTGAGGGTGCACACGGTGTCGAAGAGCAGCTTCGGCCGGTCGCGGCACCGCACGTTCACGAGGGTGTAGCCGCGCTCGGCGCAGTCGACGACCTCGACGACGGGACGGCCGCGGCAGCCGTCCTCGTCGTCGTCGGCCGCCCCGGAGCCGGAGGACTGGGCGGCGCTGCGGTCGTCGTGCATCATCTGGTGGAGCCGGCGCGGGGCGTGCGCGGCGGCGACGCGCGACGGGATGGCGGCGCGGGCGGCGGCCTTCCTGTCCCGCGGGCCGCCGCTCCCGCCGCGCAGGAGGTGGCGGAGCAGCCGCTTGACCGTGTCCAGGCGGTCCTGGTCGTCGATAGCGCCGAGCGTGTCGGCGTCCGTGACGTACACCAGCGCCGCCATGCGCGCGTCGTGCGTCCACACCTCCGACGCCACGATGTTGCACTTGAGGTCGGTGAGCACGGCGAACACCTCCGACAGGAGCCCCGGCCGGTCCTTGCCGATCAGCTCGATGGCCGTCTGCGCCGCCTCCGCCTCCGCCTCCACCCCCACCGACCTCTCCGGCGTCCGAAAACTCAGCGACCCAGCTCCCAGCGACTGATGAAATCAAATCAAATCAAATCAAACACAGCAAAATTAACACTCCATATCAAGAAATGTGCATTGCTGCAGCTTGCTCTGCAGCTGCTCTGTTCTTGGAGCTGAGCCAATCTTTGGTACTCCAGTGATCCAGTCGGAGGAAACAGCTAGCTAGGAATTGATTCTTTGGTACTTTACCAGCTCAATTCTGTCAATGACTTGGCCATCATAAAGTTTATTCCCATCCTGATCCACGACATGGAACACTGCACAAAGGTGAACACACAAAGCACATCATCAAAAGATGGCAAAATTGCAACAACATCTACAAGAGCTACATCACAAAGGCACTGGCTTTCTTTCCAATCCTTAATCTTTCTAAGGAAGGAGAGGTTTGCAAAGCACTCACCATCCATGAACCACTCTCCATCAGAGGAAATGTAGGCCCTTTTTATGGTCAGCTTCAGATCAGTCAGCACCTGAACCACCTCCAGCAAGGTCCCATACTTGTTTGCACTGTCCACCTGCAGAAAGAAAAGAGAACCTCTCCTGTCTGAAAAAAGGAAAAATTCTTCCAAGAAATGATCTGAATTTAACCTGCAAGAATTAGCAAGAACCAAGAACAGAGAAGGGTTTGCTTGCCTTCACCAAGGTGGCAGTCATGTCTGAGGTGTTATCCACGGTGACCCTGCAACAAGTCATCACCAAAGGCCAAGAAGGAAGAACTCAGCACAGGTAACAAGGTCAAAGTGCAGAAAGAAACACCGGGGGGAAGAAGAAGAAGAAGAGATGGAAAAGGAATAGAAAGGACTATAATGCCTTGGAGGGTTCATTCTAATGACAAGCTTCTCGAACTCATCGACCACCTCAGTGCTGGGAGACCCACAGGCCATCATTGTTCCAAGGACTGAACTGAACACCCTTTGTTCTCTTGCTTGCAACAAGTGAGGAGAGAAGAGAGAAGAAAGAGAAGCTAGAGAGGCAAAAGGGATACTTCCCCTTTGCTCCTCCCAAATCTAAGTGTATAGTAGTACTTGCTGTGTGGGTTGTGGTGGACTGGTGGTGGTGTAGTGGTGCCCCTCTCCCCCCCTAGCTGCTGCTATTCACTCTGAATGTCTGAAGCTGCTGCTCAACTAAGTCCTAGTATATATATTTGTTTATGGGTGAGGAGGACATGGATGGACGTCTACTTGTGGATTTTGTGTGTGATTTGCATCCCCTATCTTATCTCTCTCTCTCTCTCTCTCTGCTTGCGTAGTTGTGTAGTTGTATGTGTTTTGGAGTGGCTGGTGTGTGTGTGTCCCTTCACTGGTTCTAAGGGAGATGTTTTGAGGAGGTGTCCTTGTTTCTGGACAGGATTGGAGATGGTTGCTTGTTACTATATACTGATCCCAGGGTGGGCCCCACCCACATTTTGCTCATACTAGTTGATTTCATTTGCATACAGCCATACACATGTGTCTAGTAAGTATCATTTACTGTATAGTATCTACTGTATGCAACATGCATGCTTTCAATCTCTGTGTCATGGCCACTATGGATCTCGTTGAAATTGAACAGATCATGAGATGCTCCTCCGAGTATTCAAGACTTATTCTTTTCAGTTTGCATCAAATCCTAGCCTCCCAGTTTTGATTAGGGCACAAATGCTCAGAGAGATATGCTCTGAACTACGGTTTCAAACTGAGGGTATGTATGTTTACGTTGGTCTTCTCAAATCTCAAAAATATGAAAGAATTATCTGACTTGTCTATTGCTCACGTTGTGTTTATATGCTAAGGAGATAGTCACACGCATTAGAAAACTGCAGAAGCAGATGTAGCTGCACGGCACTTGCACTCTTGGATACTCCACTTAAGTGAGATTATGGCGGCAAGCGTTTGTATTGGATGAAATTGGATGCGTACAGTGACGTGGCATCACGACGTTGGTCATGCCTAATTAACCTGTATTGAAAAAACAAGGTTAGGAGGCCCATGGTATAATAGCCAAGCTTTGCAGAAGGTCAACGTAGACTTAGTTTCTTTTCTTTGCAATTTTCATATAAAAACGACCATGGAATGTGTTCGTTGTCTCACTCTAATGCCCTAAACAATATAGAGTGTACCACTTTACTACTATTACTGTCATATGATAATTGACGCAACAAACACAAGGAATGTTACAAAGAAAAGCCGCAGGAAACTAAGTCAACGGTTCAAAAATATGGAGGCTGTTATAGCTGTCAAAATTTATATGTTAATTGTTTAGTACTTTAGTATGTTATAACTTAGAGAAAAATCATAGTTTTTCTCGAACCCGCGGGAGATCTACCATAGTTTATCTTGTCGAAAAAGTTACCTCCGTTCTCATCCAAACAACGTGATTTCTAGCACCGATTTCCAATCAATTAACGGACTGCACGAAAAACACTATTTGATCCACACACCCCAACAGGATCAGAGATTCAGCATCACCACCTCGTGGCAAAAAATGCTGAGATTTGAGGGTAGCAAGCAGCTAACAAAATGGTCCCCTGTTGGTGATGAGCAGATCTTGCATATGGAGCAGAAGCAGGGTGGTGCACTACTACTGCTGCTATTTGGCTCTTTCTCTGCTTTTCTTCCTCTCTGGTCTCTTTCCTCTTTTGCCCATTCTAGCCTTTTCTTCCTTGGTTGGTTGCATCGTACTTACTTGTTCAGCTTTGGATTTGATTAGGTTATCTTGAGTAGAATCCTCCTGTCATTCGTGGGCCAATTGTGATTTTTCACCTCTCCATTGGTTGCTTAGTTAATTACTAGCTAGAGAGATTGTGTGCATGATCAGAATCGATTGGATTATGAGTGGCCGTTGGTTGATGATTAAGGTAGATCACTACGAATCGCCATGTATTTTATTCTTCAGATATTTATTGCAGATGTATCATGCAGTATGTTGCAGTGGTGACAGTTGGCTGAGGGCTTCTTCCGGATGGCATCCTAGCTTTGTACACTTGTCTGAACTCTGAAACATAAGCAGAAACATGTAGCTGGCTAGCAGAGGTGCACGGCCAAGTGCTCCGTTTTCTTCAGGGTCTCTTTGCCAGATGGATCTTGCATATGCAGCGAATTTACGATGGCAAAGAAGAAATGCAGAATGTGACCAACGATGGATCCACGGTAAGTGCATATATGGCTCGATTGTTGTCATACAGTTTCATGTAAAATTTATATACAGAAAGTTGCAAGTATTACTCTGCTGGATTGAGATCAAGTGCAGTTGGTACTACAACTGCACAATAAGCAATCTAGATCGTCCATATTTGATCCGATGTATAGAAATAATAAGTTTGCTATAGTAAAATAGTGCCACAGTAGTGTATTAATCTGGACCCTTGATTTCTCATCCTACAGTGCTAGTGCGACTGCTTAAGTTACAGTTACAGTAGCAACTGCACCGAATCCTGGTCCCTGCTCTGCTGCTACTGTAAGTTACTGTGCCAAACGGGGAGCAGTGAAGAGGCCGGCGGCAAGCCATGGCCGCAAAATACGCCGACTCTGTCGATCGCCGGCCGGCCGGCCGTCCGGCGACCGGCGACCGGCGCCGTGCAAAACTCCTGCAGTTCTTGGCTGTCCCCCCGGTTTATGCAAGAAAACAAAAGCCTCACTTCCTTTAAGGAGAGTGCATGCTACCGTCGTACATGGCCGGCCTGCTTTTGCTTTCTGTGGAAAGATTGCTTGTACTTTGAAACCAACACATGTGTACCATCTCGCCATGTTGCGTTTTAGCTTTTGGTTGTGTCTATTCCCCATCGATTGCTCTTTGGCTTATAAGCCTCTTCCCAAATTTAAATTTTAAAATTTAATTTTAGAATTGGTTTTATGATTTTTTATCATAATTTATTTTTCAACATTTACTTTTAAATTGCTAACGGTACATACATAAAAGTTCTATCCATAAATTATTTTTTTTATCGTTAAGAAGCATTACGGCTTATAATCAGCTTGTCTGGGCATTTATTGTCCTATTCTAAGCCATTGGATGTGTGTATGAATCACTCTGGGCCGTCAGATGTTGGTGACATCCTGTCTCCATCTCCAGCCACCGAATCCTACATTTCCCTGTATTTGAAGTTGGAGTTGAATCTCGTATAAAAATCCTTAAAATAAAATTATAAAATACATCAATTTGTAGTTGTATAAGAGCACCATTTCAAACCTCACTTAAGGCTAGCACAAGTCAATTAACCCGGATCGCGAAGTGCTAATACCATGTAGCTTAACTACGCTGGCAATTAAGAAAACAAATTGTAGTCCAAAGTACACGCATGCATAAACTGTCATCAAGTTGTTGCCTGATGCACTGAACATGAACCAACAGTCAAACATGGAACAGGGCAAGAGGGATCAGAACGACAAGGATTCTTCAAACCCTAATCAGCACACGAGAGCTACTGCTAGACTGCCGGTCAGGCCAAGACCGGCACTTGTGCATGGCATCATCAGTTGATCAACTAATCAAGCTGTCCTTGGTGACAAATATTCCCTGCTGCTAACTATCTTAAAATTGCTTGACCAACCAGCATCTGAGTAGGCAAGTAGATTATAACAGCAGGTGCAGGAACAGGGGTAGATTATGACAGCATGAGGAGGAAGCAGCCAAGGCCATGGTGCAGAGATCGATTAAAAATTGCCATCCCTCATGGATTTAGTATAGTTCCATGCTGTTAAAACTTCGTACAAGTTGAAAGACATAGAGGTAGGGGTAGCTTAGCAAGCACACGATGGATAGACTACTTTATTCGGTTTTTAATGTTTGATATATTTGACTTTTGATTATTTATTTTATTAAAAAAATATGTAATTATTATTTATTTTGTCATGATTCGTTTTACTATTAAATGTGCTTTAAACTTAACTTATATTTTTATATATTTATAAAAAAATTAAAAATAATATAAATGATCAAAACGTATATATAAAAATCAACGGTATTAAAAAAAAAAGCCAGAGCGAGTAGTAAATTAGTTAATGCAGTGCCACGGCAGAGGCGACGACCTATGCTACTCTATGATATGCAGCGGCTATGTGCAGGTGCAGAAGATGAGCGCGGAGGGAGATTCTGCCTGCTGGCTCGCTCGCGCGCGAGGAATCTGCTGCTCCCAAGCTTTGCCTTTGCTTGATCCTGTCGGGCTCCGCGCCAGAGGCCCGGCGCTGTCCGAGCGCACACGCCACGCCATGCCATGCCAACTGCCTGCGTTTGCCATGCTCGCGCATATGGTGCCCGCGTGCGTGCGGCAGCGCGATCCGCGCGGTGGCGAGAGACGGGTTGTCGTTGACGGTGGCGATGGCTGCTTGGGCCGTGGCGGGCGTGCGTGCATGTGCGCGACGACGCCGTGGCGGGCGACGTGCGCGCCACTCCCGAACCCGCGAGCCCGAATGTGTTCGCGTACGTGCTCTCTACCGCCCTCGTTTGTCGGCTAATCGGTGCCGAAACCGTACGTGTCACTCGGGGCACACACGGGTAAGGCTCAGTTTGAAAGAGCTTATGATTTTAACTTATTAGTGACACGCAAAACTAGATTAATTATCAGCATAAGCTTAAAAAAATAGATTTTTTTGATTTTTTAAAGACAATTATATATAAAACGTATTAAAAAAATATCGTTTAATAGTTTGGAAGCAAACTTATAAAAAAAAGAAAAAAGCTTAAACTATAAACTGATTTAAATGATAAACTGATTTAAACGTTGTCTAAAACGTGATCATTTTCTGGAGATAAGTGTCAAACGCAGCCGTAGCAGCAGCGTGTGTCTGGTCTGGTCACGTTGTTTGTGTGTCCGGTCACGTTCTCACACGCGGCTAAAAGGCGATGATTTCCTGTTTTATTGAGATCGAGATTACCGGTAAGAAATTAGTAGATGAGAATCTGAAAAGCTATATTTTTCCGCTTCTAATTTATAATATATTTTCTAGATTTTATAACTATAGATTTTTAAAATCTAATAAGAATCCGAATTAGGTTTTAGGAGAAGCTGCACTTGACACATGCTCCCAAGTCCCAAAGCACAGTGGCGACAAGTTTGAGTTTGCCTTTCTATGCAACATGTGGGCCTGGACATTCCGTGGGCCGTGGCGAATTTCGACTGAAGGCAGTTCCTGCTTGGGCCAAGCCTAACCATGCGATCATAAATGCAAATGTTTTAGGGACTTAGCGTGTGATTGGGCCCAAAAGATATATGGGCTGGACTTTGATTATACAGGGCGAACAGTGGTGTCCTGAGGCCCATACTCTGGTGCTTGTAGGGCCCAAGCAGTCTACAATAGCCTCATGAGCGTAGACGAGGCTTGTGTCCTTTGCCTTCCTCCTTCGTCGTCGTCGTCTACTCGATCGGAGTACCACGGCTGCGGCCTTGCGGCGACTAGCTCCGTTTCCCCCACCTCATCTCTCGCCGAAGCGAGACCTGGACTCGGATCCCTGCGAGGTACTCCTATCTCATAGCCTCCCTCCTCCCTCCCCCCTCCTCTTCCGCGCTGCAGAGCCGGCGTAGACTGGAGATCCATCCGATTTGGATTGGATTGGATTGGTTTCGTTTCGGTTTTTTCCCACTTGGTGATGAATTGTAGCTCGGTTAGATCCAAATCTAGTAATCTACCTGTTTCTGCGGTTAATCCGTACAGCTTTGTTGCGGATTGATTTGCTAGGTTATGGAGTAGTACTAATTGCACTTGATCTCCTAGAGATTTGGGGTTCAGCTCAACCCCCATGTGGCCATGACCCACTTTAGATCCCCTTACCGTTGATGTTTGCGGGAAAGAAAAAAAAGTCTAATTTTGTGCTTCCCTGATCCCCCAGAGCGTATCCCTCGCTGAGGGTAATGCTTCTCTATCGAGACAGAGAGATCTCATCTAACTATACTTTTGGAAATTTGCCTGTGCAGAAAGCATTGTGCCATAAATTATTGCTATTAGCATGTATAAGATGGAGGGCATGAGTTGGAGAACGGTGCGTCTCTTGGTCCTCTGCATCATGCCATTCTTGCACTCGGCTGCGGCTATCCGCTTTGTGATTGACAGGGAAGAGTGTTTCTCGCATAACGTGGAGTATGAGGGGGATACGGTTCATGTATCGTTCGTGGTGATCAAGGCCGACACCCCATGGCATTATAGCGAGGACGGAGTGGATCTTGTGGTAAGTGCTTAACTCCTTTTGCATCTATGTATACCCTACATGAATAGGCATTGTGTAATGGACTCTATTTGGTATCGTGGTAACTTTACATGAGAACTTGTTGATCTGTCCTGTTCAATGCGACAGTTCGTTCAAACTTGAAAGCATGTTCGTTTTGAAGCTTTAAAATAAAATCCTGATAGGACTAGTAATAATTTCTCCTAACAAACTAGATTAGAGCACAATTGCTTCCTGAAACGTGAATTGTAAAGCTTGAACTGTTATCTCGACAACTTTGCATGTGCAAAACAGGTTATTAGGCTTTCTGAACTTTTTTAAAATCAAACTTCATTGTTACTGTTGAGCTCCAATATTTGGCTGTTGTGCTATACAATACAACCATTAGCAAAATATTTGGCTGGTGATAGGCTGACAGCTTTAACTTGTTCTGTTGATTGCACTGAGACTTCCAGGAACTTTAGTTTCAGTTACTAAAGTTCACGTTGTTTTTCTATGATCATGGTTTTATTGGAATAGATGGGCGGTCTGAAGACGCCAGTTATCTAGTTTCTCGTTGGGCTTGATAGGCTCAGGTTAATCAGTTTGTATGCTTAGAGATAAACCTCTGTTTGCCAAATGATGCGTATGCATCAGGCATACTAGCACTCAGCTGACCTCTGAATTGAAGCATGTTGTTAGCAATCTATTGTTGTTGTACGCACTAATTATATTATGTCCAACATGTCTCCGTCCTGACAAACCACAGGTTAAAGATCCTAATGGTGCTCAAGTCCAAGATTCTCGTGATAAGACTAGTGATAAGTTTGAGTTCATAGTTCAGAAGAGAGGTGTCCATCGCTTCTGCTTCACCAACAAATCTCCATACCATGAAACTATAGATTTTGACGTGCATGTTGGCCATTTTTCGTATTTCGATCAGCATGCTAAAGATGGTAAGAATTTATGGAGTCTCTACTTTGGCTAAATTTCCATAAGTTACTGTTGTCTCCAGCTTATCTTTTCTGTAATGGATGCAGAGCATTTTGCACCTTTGTTTGAACAAATAGCAAAGTTAGATGAAGCGCTTTACAACATTCAGTTCGAGCAGCACTGGCTAGAGGCCCAAACTGACCGACAAGCTATATGTAAGTCTTCTCTGTTACCATGTCATGGAAAATACTATTTAAATATTTTTACTATTGTTCCTGTGGTTTTTACTATCATAACTTGATTCTCATCAATACCTATGACATACATTCTAGTTATTTAGCTAAAACCACTGGCAGTTACCACCCGTAGCTTGTCGCTAGTTCTATAAGTTGTTATGTAGATATTTATATGTTCGTTTGACGACCTCAAAAAGGATGCAATGTTTCTTGTCCCTTCACCGAGTGACGTAATATCATTTACTGGCTCCATACTTCATTGAGAAGTCTAAACCAGAACCAGCAATCATTTTTTCTTTGAGTGCTTGCCTTTGGCCGTTACTTGCTATATCCTTTTTGATAGGAGGCATCTACAATTCTATGAGCTTGGATTGCTAGCCAACAAGCCATGCCTTTTTACTATCTTTTGTTGGCTTTCCAGCTGCTTATCCCTGTCAAGTTGAATATCATCACATGAGAAGTTAATCTTGTTTTTCCTGCTGTCATGCAGTGAACGAAAACATGAGCAGGAGGGCTGTCCACAAGGCTCTGTTGGAGTCAGCAGCGCTGATTGCAGCTAGCGTTATTCAAGTCTATCTATTGCGCCGGCTCTTTGAGCGCAAGTTGGGGACATCCAGGGTGTAATACTCCAAACTCCAAAGTATCAGCCCCTCCTAATTTACACTCATCATCCCAACTAAAGCTGTAATTCTGAACTGTATGGTTGCTAGATCTGCTGTTACATGTTGTGGATTCCTGTCACACAAACCTTTAATTATTATGATTCCGTAGATGTTTCCTGGAAACTATACTTGTCAGGACCACATACTCGCATCAGTTTCAACTCTACAGCTTCCATGCACAGTTGCAATGGTACCATGAATGTTCTGCTTGATTGGAATAGTTTCTTGTACATCTGAGAATTGCCACTGGTAGTGACAGATATCTGACCTTGCACAACAGCACAAATGAGGCTGGTCTATTTAAGCATTGCCAACCAAACCTGGCACTCTTTATATCTGGTTGATGTCACAAAATATCAGCCTAACTACATGCATTTGGCATTTGGAGCCTCCAACCACCCCAGCCTGAAATCAGTTACTGATCGATTCTTCTGGCCCAACACGTCAACCACGTTCTGCATGGTCTCCGTGTGTACTTGGCATTGGCAACAGCAGCAGAACGACTCATTCACACTAACGAAAACAGCAGTGACAAGTTCAGGATGAATCCTGGTTGAATACTTGTAGATATGTGTGAGCATCCAGGATTACAGGTTCAAGCCATAAATTTGTGAAAGCAACAGATGAACCAGACGGAGTTAAGTCTGTGCTACAACTAGTGTCAGTACTGGTAGAGACATGTACAATGCAGAGTATGCCCCCAAGCAGCAGCAGCAGCAGCACATGGACTGATCAAACATGGCATGGCAGCATACCATCCATCCATAGATCCACTTCTAGAACTTGTTTTTTGACTGCCTCATCAATGGAGCTAGCTCACTCATCGGCATGTACAGCTCAAAAGGCATGGCTTACCAAGGACGACGAAGATGACAGTGAACCATCCGTGACATTCTTGGCGGAGGACGACTCTGTGAACAGGAGTCCGATCTGCTTTGAACTCCCAACCGTCCCAACCGACGCCGGCCGTCACGGCGTGTTCGTGCCGGCCTCCAGCTCCCGTCGTCAGAGCTAGCAATGAGACGTGCAGGCAAACGTGATGCGGCGCGCTAACGGCTGCGCACGGCCTTAGTATTATAAAAAGAGAGTTTTCATATCGTTTAATAGTTTAAAAAACATCTCCGTTAATTCGTTCATTTATTCATCAGAAACAACATGGCCTTAGTAGTATTAAAAAATAACTTTAGTTTCAAAAATAGAAAGTAGAAATACAAATTGATCCTATTTTTTAAAAATTTAAATTTACCTGCGTCTTATAAATAGAGGAGGTCTGCAGGAAATGGAGTGAGTTTACCAGTTTACCACCCGGCCTGTCCTCCTCATCGTCTTAAATGCAACATCTAACTCTCACCACCCCCGCTTCAATGCCGTCCCCGCCGCCCGCCGCTATAAACCGCGCCGCCCGCCACCGCCTTCTCTGATCCTCTGTAGCCACTAGCCCGCCGCCGTTCACACTCCACACAGCTCGAGCCCACTAGCTCCCGGCTGCCGGCGAAGAAACGGATCGAGACATGGCGGCGTGGCGCTTGCTAGCGGCGGTGGTGGCGGCGTGGTGCGCGGTGACCGCGGCGGCGGCGGCGGCGCCGGACGCGCTGCAGAGCAAGTGCCAGCAGGACTTCACGAAGCTGACGGACTGCATGGACTACGCGACGGGGCACGAGGACGTGCCGTCGTCGACGTGCTGCGACGACACGTCGGCGACGCAGAAGGCGCGGCCGGACTGTCTGTGCTACATCATCCAGCAGGTGCACAGCGGCCGGAACGAGGTGCAGTCGCTCGGCCTCCGCTTCGACCGCCTCCTCGCCATGCCCGCCGCCTGCAAGCTCACCAACGCCAACGTCTCCCTCTGCATCAGTGAGCCTCTCACACACACTCAACTTACTTTTGCATGTCACTGTTCAGTTTTGGGCAAGAACAAGATGCATGCTTGCTTCTTTTTTCAGAATTAATTATCTCATCTAGTATTTTTTTAGATCAAATTAAATTATGTGACCAGCTTATGTTTTGTGTTTATGAAGTGAAACAAACAGCTGAATCTTCAAGAGAATCACAGATTCAAAGGTTCTAAGAAATTTCACCAATTTCCCCCCAAAACAACCATGTGACAGATCAGACATATACTAGTAGCAATTTCGGATTCATTAAAATTGAAAAATAGAGTAGTTTATGGTTTTCTTACTTGCCTTTTGCATGGTGCAATTAGTAAATTAGAACTCTAGATCCAATTAACCACAACAAAAGCACTTGTTCCAAAAGAAAAACTGATCTGCCAAGCAGGCCATGCGTGCGAGTTGGGCCGTGCTGCTTCTTCTATGGTCTACATGATCCAGCCCATTTTCTAATTTTCTCCCAATTTTTCCTCCTGTTAGAGTGGAATCAGGTTGCCATGCTTCTGTTTCATTTTCTTTTTTTGTCAAATGTTCACTGCGTCAGTAGTGCTCATGCTTGCATCGGTTGATCATGACTTAATCAGCTGACCATGATCAATTTGCTCTAGATGACCATGCTGTTACCATAGTTTGATAATGTTTCAAATCTCCTACAAATTCTAATGCTTGATGATGTCTTCACCTGTTAGACCTGCTGCACCTGACCCCAAGCTCACCAGACTACGCTCTCTTCGCCAACGCCTCCAAGGGTGAGCCTTTCTCCCCAAAATCCTCTCTTTTTCTCAAGAATTCTCTCAACATTCCACTCTGTCAATGGCGATCAAGAATGACTGAATGATTTATCTATGCGTACTAACTTGTTTTTTTCTTCTTCTCTCTTCTCCTGCAGTTGCGCCGCCGTCAACCACCACACCGGCGGCGGCCGCCACCGCCGGCGGCATCAAGGTTCAGGCGGGGCTCAGCTACAGCGTCGCAGCGGCGGTGGTTTCTGCCATCTTCTCCTCCATCTTCTGAACAGTCATCAACTAGTCACACCATTTTCTTTTCTCTTCTACTCGTTCAGTTTTACTCTGCAAATGAATCACGAAATGTCCTGGTTGGTTGGTTGCCATGTGGTACATGCAGATTCACTCTGATGTGCTACCTGTTTTGTACCCTGATAAAATAGATTTGAGACGTTCTTTTTCCCTCTTGTATGGCGTGATGCCTAGCTACATTCTGATTTCTGGATACTGATACGCTGCCTGTTGGTTTTCAGACTTTCAGCTTAGTGGCATAGTACTAAATCTGAATAATGTACCTTTCTCTGAAGAGAACTTTTACTGAGAGCAAACTACTTTAAGATAGGACATAGGGTATATCTGAATAATGTCCATTTTCCTAAATAAAACATCGGCTATTTACTAAATCGATTGGCGTTTGCTCAATGTTTTACTCCCTATACTATTCACTTATTAGCTTTGACTGTCCGTCTTTTTTGCAAAATATTCATGTATAGTTAAAAGTATGCCATATTATCCATGTGTATTGTGCTATAAATACAAATATACAATCTTCATTAACAACAAATTAATTATTTAAAAAATATTAATGATTAAAGTACAAGCCTAGATGGTCAGCTGTGATAAGTAAATGAGGACGGGTGGAGTAGATAAGATTAGTCATTCTTCTTTGTTAGGGCTCATAGCAAGATTGTCTAGCAGGAGAGAGTGTCACTTGGAAGCTTTTCATGTACTGGGAAATGTAAAGCAAAGTGAAAGAAGGCAGCAAACCCCCTTTGTGTGTGGGGCAATGCAAGCTTCTTCAGACAAGCACAACTCTCCTTTGGAGCCTGCCTGCCTGCCTGCCTTGCCTAATGCATAGCCTCTTGCTTGCTTTCACAAGCATCCATGCTTCTTTGATTGATCCTTCTGTCCCCCATTTGCTCCTGTCTCTATCCAGGGCTGGCTGGTAATAAGTAATGACTCATATGCTGATGAGTGATGAGTTAGCTGTGCCTGATGACTGCATTGCACTGCAATAGCTAATCAAGTCCAAGTGCCAATCCAAGATGCTCACTGGTTGTTTGTTGTACTATTTCTCATCAGTTTGTGATGGTGGCCACCAGAATTTGGAATGTCTTGTTGTAACAGCTCAATGAGTGGCGACTCAGACGTGCACTGCTTCTAAATAAACGTTAATGAATGCCTGACACTGTTAACTTCAACAATCAAACTCTGACAGAAAAAAAGATAACATATACAGCTTCACTAGAAAGTAGTACCACTACATTTTGTTAGTGCTCTTGTCTAAATGCATAGCCAAATCCTTATATTTTGGTATAAATCATGGATGTAAGTAGCGTGTGCACTTTATTATCATTTTTAACCTTACCGAAGTTTGGCATTTCCAAAATTTAACGAGTCAATAAACCAAACACATCATTACCAATACAGCCTTACCAAAGTTTGTAATTCCGAAACCTTCCACCCTCAAAACTCTACCAAAATTTGGAAAGGGCTCAAACAGAAACACCACCTATGCATCCTTAATTTATCTTTACCGAAGTTTAGTGATACTAAAAGTATTTCTTAATTAGAAGTAATCCTAAGAAGACATCTAT
This sequence comes from Oryza meyeriana var. granulata, assembly GCA_003991445.1. Taxonomy (NCBI): domain Eukaryota; kingdom Viridiplantae; phylum Streptophyta; class Magnoliopsida; order Poales; family Poaceae; genus Oryza; species Oryza meyeriana. Next base: position 28,606 of record RYFJ01003401.1, read on the forward strand.
TTGTGAACGGAGGAGGCAGTATTCTACTAGCCGACTTGGTATGAGTAATCGCCATTAAACCTAGCACCGAGTGAGACAGCCGGCGAGGAGAAATCAGGGCGGGAAATCGTGCGTGCGACGCGCGAAGATGTTGAGCTCGGACGAAAAGCAATCGATGATCCATGTCGTGCCGCGCATGAGTTAATAGGCCTATCATCTAGCCAAAACGATTAAGAAAAGAATTCCAGGTAATAAATTAATCATCTATTGTTCTTTATTTTTGAGGTAATAAACTTATATTATTTCTTATTAGCCTTGCCAATATGGCATTAACTGTCAGGACACATTAGAAAACTGATCGAGGTGATGCCTGCTCGTCGTTCGCCTGAAATAATTCAGAGTCTGGTTCTGAAACAGTTGGAACCCATACCCATGTGCATGCAACTTCATTGCCTAGAATTCCTCTTCATTGTTTCTTTTTTCTTTTGCTAATATGCTATTACCTAGAACCTATAGTTTAGTTAGGATCAGATTGACTTTCTGGTGAAGCCCACATGGAAGGAACAATCATCATCTTACCTGCCAAGAACGAACAAACGAGAACAAATCAAAACAAACGGCTCGAATGATCGAGCGAATGGCGTGTCCGGCGATCTCATTTCCAACTCCAATTCGAATGGCAATGTTATCCTCCATTGGAATCTCTCAACAACCCTTAACGATATGGAAGCTTCTGTCTGTGATCTTCCACGTATCATTGTCATGATCATGGTTCATGCTCTAGACAAAACTTCTTCTGTTGTTTGAAAAAAAAAATTGTATTTCAGGCTTACCATGCATCTACTATCATCTGTTGGATTAAGGGATGCAGCCACTGTTGTTATCCCAAGGTTAGGTCAGACAAATTAGTTCATTTGAATGGCTACTACTAGGTAGGAATATGCATGCATGATGCATATCAGCATATGATTGACCTATCTATCTGGCGCCCGTTGGGCCGGCAATCCCGGGAACGAAGCCTAAAACTGGGGTCAATTTTGGGTCCCAATGCAACCTGCCTATATGACTACTTTTTTGTTTAATTTTGAGAGGAGTACATGAATTGGATTAGCGCTACTCCTGAAAGTGATTATGGCTCGCAAGGCACTTGCTCGATGGTTGTCTGAACTCAGCAATTTAAAACCACACTAAAACCACACCTTCCTAACGGCGTTTTGCTTCAGTTTTCTTAGAAATGCATTTCAGATTTAATTAATAGGCTTTCAAATACTCTCTCTATCCCTAAATATAAGACGTCCTTATTTTAATTAAAGTCAATTTTTCTAATTTTTGACTAACAATTAAACTAATATTATACATGTTTAGAGCCATACATGTCATATCATTAATATTCGTATCAAAAAATAATTTCATATTATGTTAATTTTATAGTTATTGATGATATATTATAAAAGAAATTAGTAGTTAAAGTTCTGTATTGGAGACCGTGTAAAAAAGTTATACGTTTTATGCTTTAAGCATCCCTTTGCCTTGTGGCGCATTTGAAGGCATCATTTTTTCTGCCTTGCCCTGCCTCCGTACTCGGCCCCTCCCTTGACACGCACCAAATAGGCAAATACCACCTTTGTATCAGCAACAATTAATCGATGTCAAGCCAAAATCTCCACTAATCCCATCATTCCAAAAAGCTTAGCTACCACCACTGCTATTACATATAGCCGGCTAAACCATCCCTTGTCTCCGTCATCTCCCCCCTTCGCTCTCCCATCCATTTTCGGCCATGGAGAGACGGAGAAGAAGCCCGTGCACCGTCGCTGCGGCGGCGGCGGTGGCGGTGGCATTGATCGCCGTAATGCCGGCCGTCGTGGCGGCGGGTTTGTCGGCGGAGTACTACAAGGCGACGTGCCCAAGGTTGGAGTCGATCGTGCGGTATGAGGTGTCGAGCAAGATCAACGAGACGGTCGTCACCATCCCGGCCGTTCTCCGGCTCTTCTTCCATGACTGCCTCGTCACGGTGAGTTCATCCTAGATCACAACTAGCTATCATTCACACAAGCTATATATGCTAGTAGCCTGCATCAATCTGAGTTGCTTGTCTCGGCGATCTCCTCTGGTTCTTGCTCGAGCCTCACATCTGAAAATGAGCACCATTTGCAATTGGATTCATGCCTGATTCATCTCTTGGTTTCTGGAGTCAGTTAATTTGCCCAGAAGCTTCTTGTTAAATTTTAGCTGGATGGCCTGTTCTTCACTTGCTCAACTTGCTGCAGCTTTGGAATTGGAATCATTTCCTGTCCTCTCTTAATCCAGAAGCCACTCCATTTCCAACGGTGCAAAGCTGCAACTTGCTGTTGCTTTCCAGTGGCAGTTTTGGAGCCCTGTGGCTGTACACAGTACTCACCCCATCTTCCTCATTGGCCATTTTCTCCCTGAAATGAGTTTCTTTTTTCTGGGGTGCTAAGATGTCTGCAATTAACCATAAAAAAGTTTGTTTTGGTGGGTCAAGCTGGGTTGGGACTTGGGAGAAGGTAGAGAAGAGAACAACTCGATTGCCTCGCGACGCGTGGGTCGTCGGTTGCGGCAGCGATGCATGTGACGACGCGACTTTTCATCAGTGACGCGCATTATCAAATTGCGGCCGTGTCGGATCCATCAATCTCATTCTCCTCCCTTGCTCTTCAGAATCTTCAGAACCAGCAATCAACTCATCTGAAAAAAACAAGGAGAAAGTGGCCTATTAGTATTATTAATCCAGTCATTAGTGGTATAAGGTTTTGGAGTTTTTGAACATCGACTGGTCCCAAAGCTTCTTTCTTTAAAAGTAGAAGTACAAATAAGTATTTTTAATGTATTAATTAGTTGAATTCCCCCTAAAGAAATGTTACTAGTTCGGTGTAGTGAAGAATAAAGATCAAAGAGATGCCTGGCTCTGTCACGCGCCTAATGATGTTTAGTGGTGTTCTGCCAATCAAGCAGCTGGCATCTCGTCTTTTCCCTTTTGATGTTTCGAAGAACATTTTTCTTTTTGGTTTGACCACACATAGGAATATGTTGCAGCGCGTGAATGCACGTAGAGCACCAGTTGTCTCGGCCCCACCGATAGCTTATAAATAATGAATTATCTACAGTTAACTATCAACTTGTAAAATAAACAGCAAATGGAAGCGGAAATGTTAAAAAAAACAATCTTTTTTTAATGAAGGAAATATTTTCCCGCTTGAATAAAAACTGTGAGTGAAAAGATTTATTTATTCCTTCTCGAAAACCACAGGGTTGTGACGCTTCGGCCTTGATTTCGTCCCCACATGACGACGCCGAGAAGGACGCGCCGGACAACATGTCCCTCGCCGGCGACGGCTTCGACACCGTCAACCGTGCCAAGACCGCCGTCGAGAAGGCGTGCCCCGGCGTCGTCTCCTGCGCCGACATCCTCGCCCTCGCCGCCAGAGACGTCGTCTCCCTCGTAAGCACCTGAGAAACCTGCACTGACAATGGCCGGCACGTTACACTCACTGACAATTAATGGCCGTCGCGTTGGTTGCCAACCAGGCGTCCGGGCCGTGGTGGTCCGTGGAGCTCGGCCGTCTCGACGGCCTGGTGTCCAAGGCGAGCAACGTCGACGGCGAGCTCCCGGGGCCGGACATGCACGTGAAGAAGCTGCTCGCCGTCTTCAACAAGCACGGGCTGTCCATGCGCGACCTGATGGCGCTCTCCGGCGCGCACACCGTCGGCTTCGCGCACTGCACCCGCTTCACCGGCCGGCTCTACAACTACAGCCGCGACCAGCCGACGGACCCGTCCATGAACAAGGACTACGCGGCGCAGCTCATGGAGGCGTGCCCGCGCAACGTCGGCAAGACCATCGCCGTCAACATGGACCCCGTCAGCCCCGTCGTCTTCGACAACGTCTACTACTCCAACCTCGTCAATGGCCTCGGCCTCTTCACCTCCGACCAGGTGCTCTACACTGATGCGGCGTCGCGGGACACCGTCAAGAAGTTCGCTGCCAACCAGACCGCCTTCTTCGAAGCCTTCGTGGGTTCTATGGTCAAGCTGGGGAGGCTAGGGGTGAAGAGCGGCAAGGATGGAGAGATCAGGAGAGACTGCACTGCATTCAACCACTAGATGGAAGCAGAAGCAGCAGCAGCAGCAGCAAATTGTAATTCAGATTATGTGTTGCTCTGATGAGTTTGATATACATACAATGAGTTTGATTCTTTTGCATACAGTTTTCCAAAAGTTTGAGAGTGTTGTCTTACTTCTTTTTCCTATGTGCCTATTGTTTTTCAATGCATTTTTGTACAGACTGAAGAGTGTAACACGTACAATGGATACATTGAGGATTCTCAATTGAAATGATTAACCAGATGGATAGGGCTAATAAAAGGAAAATTATTTTGACTTATGAATTCAGTCTGGACAAATGTAAGGTGGTCACCTCTAGGTGATCATATTTTAAATTGTAATATAAGGAAGCCGAAAGAAATTAACAGAGACACAGAAATTAATTGATTAGGCAGTTTTGAAAACTTCAGTATCCAAGGCAGGGAAAGGAGAACAGAAGAAGATAGACATATGCCTAGGCATAGCATTGGAAATCTGAAACTGCGGGACTTCAAGAGAATGTACTCACCACTAACCTGAAACTGCCGAAAATACTGAATGCCACAGGCTACTTCTGAATTTCGAATAGCCAGTTTCGTTCCGTCGTCACAATTGAGCGAGCAGAAGAAAAGTCTAAGTACTACAATAGCTGAACAAACACAAGAAATGCTCACTTCAGAATGGCATATCAACAAATTGAAATCAGCATCACTACATTAATATGAGATTAGTAAGATACCTGATTGCCGAGACCTCTGAACCATAGGGCCATCTGAAGAGAGTGAGAGACCCCTCAGGCAATCAGATGTAGACTTCACCGGTGAAGTCATACAGCTCAAAAGCGGCATCTCCTGAAGAGGCTCCATGCCTAGGATAACATGAAGAGGTTCACTGCAAGTAGCAGATGGAGCTTAAATCTGAAGGTGCAAACGGAACAAATCTCTGAAGAGCCTGTGGAAACAACTGCAACACCAATTGCTCACAGATCTAATCTTCCCTGAAGGGAGGCATGGACTCTTTAAGCAGAGAGATTATCTGGGACACTTTCATAATTGTTCTTCAACCAAGGAATCTTTTCACTTGGTGGACTCAGTCTACCAAGTGAAAAGATAAAGATGTTATGCTTATTCCCTACAGCATATGGTTATACGGATCTCCTGGTAGCAATTGTGCAACAGTGCAGTTCAGTCCAGCAATCGGAACTACTACTATATAAGAATTCTAATCCCATACTCAGGAAGATAATTACAAACAGAAACAGACGCAGAAAATGAATCCATGACTAGATGATCAATAAAATGTGTCTACCAAAAAGAAGAAAGTTATCTCTGGGCAATTATCTGATTCTAGAATTGTTGCATCTGTATATGTTTACCATGTGACCTTCACACTCTAGAAACTTCAGCTACAAAACATGATCCAAAATAACAAATGAAAACAATATTTTAATTGAGTACATCTTGAAAAAAAATGCACACGACCTGGTAATGTAAACTGGCAGTCCGTCCTTCCAGTTTTTAGCAAGATACAAGAACTGCTGCACAATGTAGATTACAAACAAACCTGTAATAATACTTAACCACATTTTGCATGATTAAAACTAATGTTCTTTTCGCCCATAGGATAGATATGCTGTCACCAATAGCAATTAGAGTCACATATATGTAAAATCAATGTCAAAAGCATACCCATTGCCTCAAAAAAGAAAGATACTTCCTGAACCACTCCCAGATAACAAGTCACTAGAACACACACTTCATCAGGAAAGCACAATACACCAAGGCACATTCTTCATTTTCTGACTTCATCTATTAGAAACTAATAACAGTAGAGTGAAATTTCTAACTACAAGTCATTCATAAGCAGTACAGCAATGTACATTAACCAACACATACCTAGACACCCAGTCATCTAGTAAGAAAATAAAATTGCTAGAGACCCTATCTGTTTCATCAGGGAAAAGCAAAACCCCCGACATGTATATTCATCTCTATTACAATATTTTCTTTCCGCAACCAGCTTAATTGAATTCGACAAAAGTGGTACTCAGCACAAAATTTCTCTATCAACAAATTGTTGTGGTTCATAATAGTGAGAAACAATGTTCAGCAAGAAAGGCTGTGAATACACAGATTATCCTAAAAATCTATGGACATACATCACCATGTTTTTGTCTGTGTCCGCTCACTGCACAGAAGACATGCAGCTCTAACAATCTTCTGTACTGACCTTGCTCGATCTCTTCCTCATTTGCACCATGTAATAGCAGGAGCTCAATGATACAGTCTTCCCAGTCAATACCATCGGAGGGAGCTCCTTTCCGTCTTTTCTTCCCGCCACCTGGACCATCCAGCATCTCGATTGGAAGCTCTCCATTCACGGCACGATCACTTCCAGCTATCCTCCTTTTTCCTCGTTTCTTCTTGGCCAGTTTTTGTGGTGGGCAGGAATCTTCATTTCTCAAAGCAGCCTGCGAATTATTTTCACTCCCTACAGGAGCCTTTCTAATTGCATCAATTCGGCGCTTAGCAGCTTCAATCCGATCTCTCCGCCGCTTCTGCAACTTAATTCCAGTAGTAAATGATGGCGGAGGCACATCAAAGCCAATGTCAATATTCACTACATCCTCCAACACCATGTCCTTGGTCCAACCATCATCTAGTGAATCCATCCATGGCTCCAGCTCTAGCCCTGCTCTCCACTGCTTCTTCTTGTTAGCACCTTTACCAACCTGCCCGAGTCTTTGTAGCTGAGCAAGCCTCTTTAAGACATTTTGGTAAGCATCTGACAGGCACTCCTCTGAGATCTTCAAATCCTCCGATTCCTTCCCCGCCTGCCCGGAATTATTGGAATTCAAATCATCGTCAGCCAATTGGGGAGCAACCTGAAGGTACTTGGATTCGTCATCATCAACGGATGAGTAGGCCTGCACAATCCCGGCAATGTCCGGAGCGAAGCTCTCGAGAAACTGCTCTGATGGGTCGGACTGTGACCGCATCTCCATGAGCCGAAGCAGCACAGGCGCGTTCAGGAGCAGATTCTTCGCATTGACATCGGCGCCCCACGGAAGCAACTCCTGCGCGACACGCACCAGCGCATCGACGAGCTCCTTGTACCGGCGGAGGCTGGTGTGCAGCCTCGCCGAGATGTCCCGCGCAATGTCTTCCACGGTGACAGAGGTGACCCCGTTCACCTCCGCGGCGAAGGCGACGAGGGCGGCGATGAGGGGGAGAGGGTACCGCCCGGTGGTGAGCGACCACTTGGAGGCGCAGCGGAGGAGAAATCGGGCTTGGGAGAGGATCACATCCGTCCTCTCGCTCGAGGCGGAGGACAGCGAGGCCGAGGAGCGAACGGCGCGCTCCAGCGCAGCGGCGTAGTCGAAGGACGGAAGCGGAGGGAGGGAGAGGTGGGAGGCGATGCGGGAGACGAGGTCAGCCAGCGAGGCCACCGGGCAGAAGGCGGTCTCGGCGGCCTCGGCCAGGAAGAGCGGGAGGCGGTGGGACCTCGCGACGAGGAAGGCGCAAGCGGAGGCGAGGGCCGGGAGGAAGGCGGAGCCCTGGGTGGCAAGGTTGCCGCCGGTGGCGGATTTGGCCATGGTGAGGGCCTCCTCGGCTTGGGTGTGCGACAGGCCGACGCGGGTGGCGATGGATGTGATGGTGACGGCGGCGTTGGCGAGCTTCTGGTCCCGGTATTGCGACTGCCCCTGGTGGTAGACGAAGGAGGAAGCGCGGAGGTCGTACCCGCCGTCGTCGTTGCAGGTGGCCTGGTGAACGAACTCCGCCGCGCCGGAGTCGTGGATGCGGCCGCAGGAGGTGCAGACGAGCACGCCGGAGTCCGGGTCCGCCACCACCACGCCCTCGCCGCACGACCAGCACGTCGACTCCATCGCGCGCGGCGGCAGGGGAGGGAGGCCGGTGCGAGGGCAGGGGCGAGGCGAGGCTTGCAACGGAAGAAACGAAACGAAACGAAATTGGATCGGGATTCGATTTGTGGCGGCGGCGCTCCGTTGCGATTTTATTGTCGCCCAAGTTCCAACCGACTTACGATTACCTATGAGGAATTTGAATTTGAATTTGAATTTCGGAGGTTCAAAACAATATAGAGTATGTGCTATTCCAAAAGGAAGGACTACGATCTCATAGGTTTTCTGCTGCTTGGGTTTCGCGGGAGAATCTGCAGGATCTCGTTCTAGGGTTGAAATGCAAGGCCCACCGAGATGACGAATTTCGCAAGATCTCGCGAAATCTCGAGTATTTCTATAAATCTCGAACAAAACTCGGCACAAGTTGCGGGGTTTGGGAGAGCTCTGAAATTTGAGCGACGAAATTCGAATGAAAATGCAAACCCTGAGTGCAGATACGGCATGTTCAGTTACTCAGATGATGCAAATACTTTCCGTCTTTCAGTGAAGACGTAACAAAATTGTCAAAACAACGTGAGCATGAACAAAATTGAACTTGCAAAATGTTGAAAATCTAGTCAAAATTCGACATATTTTAATTTAGAATATGTGCGTGAATGATCCGCTAGTTATGCTAAACATAAATATTAGTGTTCTAAGTGTTGGTGTTGAGAAGAGCAGAAGGTGAAAGATCAGTGCCAACCATTCCTGTCCCAACTCGCACACGCCATGCCATGCCTTAGCCCGACGCACGCACGCGTGTGGCCTTCCGTCCATCACCCTCAAATTATTAACAAGTGACACAATTGCAGCCTATTTAAATTAAGCCAATCTCTTGTATATTTTCCATGTGGGACTAAACCTTTTTTACCTAGCATAAAATTGTGGGCCTTGGAATTTTCTAGGATTAAATGGGCCAAACCCAATTAAATCTAACACAAAATTCTCAGGTAGATAGACCAAAACTTTCACTCTTTTTTTCCCCTCATTCTGAGAGCACTTTATTGTATTTCAACATGCGGAAAGAATAATGTCTCCTCCACGACAAAGCAACGATATTTATAAATGTATATATGCAATTTTATAGCTGAACACAGCACAGCAGAAGTTCAGACAGAAAAACACATTCCCACCATACACGTCGATACTTCCACATACTGAACAATGAACAAACCTTTCGGTAGCCGCTGATAATTTATGATAGCGTAACACCACCTCTCAGAAACAGAAGGAAGACCCAAAACTTCACCCTTCTGCTCTCCAATGAATTAGCAGCACCAGGAGAAAATCCGAGGCATATCCGTTGATGACAGCGGATTTTTTGTTCCTTCTGGTTCTTGACTGATATTCATGTCCGGGGGTTTCCATACAGATTGGTGTACACAATCTTCGTCCGGTAGACGAGGATCAAGCTCAAGACAACAGCGACAATGCAGAACCCTGACATGATCAGAGACGAGAGGAAGAAGCAGATGGCTCCCTCGCACTTCAATGCCGGAGCAGCATCAGAGACCATGCCAAGCAATCTCCCAGGCATTGCCAGAAATGTCGAGTTTTGGTGCTGGTGAGCCTGCTTCTCAGCTTCAGCGTCATATATGCCACTGGCAATAATGCCTGAGAATACAAGGGAGCCTGCTGGATTCGCGACGGTAAGGAAGTTGTACAATGCTCCGAAATTCTTCAGGCCGAACAGTTCAGAGGCAGCAGCTGGCACAATTGCCCAGTGAGCACCATAGCCAAGACCAACAAGCAGTGTGCCGATGTACATCGCGCCCGGCCAAGCCATTGCAAAGGAGAAGTGCCCGATTGCCATCAATACTTGAGCTGTCGCTAATGCAATAGCCCTTGGATATGCATAGTCCCTGAAAAAGGGTGAGAAGGAAACCATTAATGGAAAGGATCAGAGAAAAAGGGGGCAAGAACTAGAATTAACACAAAGACAAAAAAGTGTCAGTGCAAAAGGGCAAGTAAATAAATGAAGATACAAACTACAATACTAGTTTCCTGCATTTCGTTTTGTCGTTTTAGTTTCTTGCACTTAGTTTTTTCCTCTTTGTGAGCACATGCACTGGGACACCTAACATTTGTTTACTCAGTCAGGAAAAAATGCATTTCAACAAAAACTAATGGAATAAATGATCACTTATGGTTTATGAAAACCATTGATCAGCAAGAAATGTCATCTACTCAGCACATACTATGTTTGGGCTGCTGAAAGCATTACTATTATGCAATTCACAATTGGATGTTATTCCATAGTTCCACTTCCATATGAACCAAACAATACTAATCAACAGATGCTGCACAATATGCACTAAACAATATTACTCATCAGATGGATAACAGAAATATTTTTTTTATGTCTCTAAACAGCTATGGTAGATTTCTTACTTGACAATAATCTCTGAAAAGTAGCCACCACCAATGCGTCCAAGGAAGTTCCAGATGCTAATCATGGAGACAAAAATGTGACTATCCTCGTATCCTAATGACTGGCTCATTTGCCCAAGATTATCTATCACAGTAAGACCTGACCCTGATCCCAACAGAAGGGAGAAGAATAGTAGCCAAAAATCTGCCTTGATCAATGCCTGCATCAATGTGAAATCCTCTCCCCTTCGTGGACCTTTCCTCCTTTTAACCCTGACAGCGCCAACAGCAGCTGCCTGGAATAGCTTTGTCTGCAATTCTGCTATCCTCTTTTGCCTTTCTGAGGCTGGAAGTAGATCCACTTCCTTTGGCTTTTCGTCCTCCACCTCACTGAATATAACCTCAGTTTGCTCTTCAGATGGTGTTGATGCACTTGCTTCTTCTTTCCGAGGTGATTGCAACAGTGATGCATATGCACTCTCATTGTTATCCGAAAAGAAGCTAAGTATCACAGGGATGACTATTGGAACTAGCAAGAGGACGATTAAAATGATGGTAAACAAGACCATCACTGTGTGGCTCAAGTCGACAAGGTCCTCCAGTATCATCACACCCATCAGATAAGCAGCCAAAAGCAAGCAGACACTGTATACAAACATGAAACTTGTACCATCAGAAGGCCGTACTTGCCTGTGTCCTCCAACTGGTCTGACAATGAACATTAAAGCGATAACCACCATTGTTGGACCAACAGCAACCATGAAGATCAATGCCGCATGATCAGGCGAATGTATCATTGCATACATCTGTGTTAGGATCGCACCACTCAAACCAGCAAATCCCTTGAGGATACCAACGATCGGTCCACGGCTCTTGGGGAAGTTCTGAACACACGAGACGAGCGCAGCCGTATTGAAGTATGTCTCACCATTATTACCAATAAATATAAGAATGCACATCTGTTGAGAGATGAGAAGCTTTCAGCACAAGAATCAACATGCATACATTGAAGGAATGTGAAAGGTAAATAAAAATCTGTTTACACTATATATGGTAGTCATGTGAGATCCCAAATGCTACTAACTGGAATGGGGACATGGAACACTGTATAATAATTTATCGGAGAAATTTGGGTGGTAGGTTAATGCTTTTGAGGGAATGGTCAAATATTCACTAGGTTTACTGTTCAGATGCTCAGTCCAATGGCAACTCAGCTAGAACATGAGTTTTGTTTAAGTTGGTGGCCTCCTGAGTTCAAGATGGATACTTCTAATTTTTTTTGTTTGCTTATGAGAAACTACCCCAGTTTGTTCAATTGACTACTTTAAAAAATCCCAAAATAATCTAAAAGAAGCTCAAGATCACCCAACGTAGTGTAGCTGGTGGCGAAAATGAATGATTCTATACAATACGGTAAAAATAGTCTCCTTACTGTTTTCTGCACCGGCTCACAGCAAATTAGTCGTATTATGGAAGGATTGTGCAACTAGCTACTCATGATGATGTGATGCAACCTGCATATCTATGCTAGTGCCAAATTAATTGTGGCATTTTTTTTTTTGCTTATTTATACATGCAAAGGCAACCAGATATATTCCAGCCGTATTGGGTGTACCAGCAATGATGAATGATCCCCAGTGAACTTTAGCTTGAATGCATAATTGGATCAGGAAAGATGTTGATGCCAAAATATTGACATTAGAAAATGAATGCATGAACTAAAGACAAATGGGATGGAAGGTAGAGAATTGAGCACTATTTCCTCAAAAAAGGAAGAAAAAAGTAACCACTAACATTCCAACAGCTCAACAGGTAATATGTTAATAGTTATCTGAATACATCATACAGCCATAAAAATATATCAAATGGAAAAATCTAGAATTTTCAACTCTTTGAACCAAAATTAGTGAGACATCGAGCAACATATCCTACATATTCTGACTGGAACACTCAAAATGTACCAGAATATTGTCCTGCATGTGGAGATTTAACATTTAAGGCATGAAATACGTTCTTAACAATTACCACTCATAGGATGCGATTTCACTTATTATTCACAACTGTTTAGGTGATTCTGTTACAGGTGTAGCTGTCACACTAATAACTGATGAAGAAGTTCTAGGTTGAATATTGCTCAATAAAGTTTCTCATGAGAAAAGACAATAAGGGTACTATAACTAATGCCACATGGGAAGCAAGAAAGCGATCACTAACTCTTTCTACAGAAAGGAAGCATATTCAAGTATTCAACAGGTCATATGTTGAAGTATTCTTCGCACATGTCATACAACAGGAGAAAAAAAATTGTTTCAGCCAATGAAATTCTGATAGTGATTTCTGAATATAAATTCAGTAGTTTAGATGAACAAAGTTTGATTTCCATGATTGGACACCATAATAGAGTCCAACTGCAAACAGTATCCCCCAAAAAGGTGTTTGTTATCTTCTCTAAATCATCATACAGTCAAAGTGTCGAACTGCAACTCTTCATCCTCACTGACAGACACATCGTGTATTTTAACAGAAAATCGAATTAGCTTTCATAACCAACACAGCGTTTGTTTCCAATTGAGCAGAACGCTGATCACCCATCCTGTGCTTCTACTAAGCAAAAAGTGTATTGGTATGATTAGTTTGCCAATCGATCAATCCAAATCCTAGAAACTTGAACTGTACAAAACCTGATGAACCACTAGTCCACTACACGCATTGTTAAAAGAAGTCTGTAAAATTCTCAACATGATTTCCATTTTCCAGACTATCCAACGTGCCGCTTCAATCAACAAAAAAAAAAGTCGCAGGCAGAAAAATGCCTGAGAGTTAGTGATAAGCATTGGGAAGAAAAAAACACGAGACAGACTGTAGCACATGCGGCTGCCTGCGATGAAGATGACGAGAGAAACGGAAAGGGAAGGGATCTGACTGACCGCCCAGAGCGGGGGCACGGGGACGCGGTGGGTGACGGCGAGCCAGACCCAGCCGTAGCCGACGAGGTTCTGCGCGGCGCCGACGAGGACCGCGGCCCAGAGGGGGAGCACGGCGCAGAGCGTGCCGGCGAGGAAGCCGACGCTGTCGCCGAGGTCCTTGGCGACCCCGAGCCCGGCCACCTGGCGCTGGTTGTACCCCAGCGAGCTCTTGATCACCGGCGAGAGGCTCCCGAACAGGTACCCCACCCCGGCGAACGACTGCATCCACATCGCCGCCACGAACACCAGCCACCGGTTCCGCAGGAACCCCCGCACCCTTCCCCCCACCTCCACCATTGCAGCAGCAGCAGCGCAGCTCCCACAATTCCCACAACTCCAGTCCAAACCCCGAAGGCGGATTGGAGCAGGGAGAAGGCAGCGCCGCGCGGATTGGTACGCCGACGCGGCAACGATCCCACCCTGCTCGCCTCAACAGTGATTGCTGTAAAGCACGTGCCGCGTCTGCGTCGCTATAAAATGACCTGGGCAAGCAGCGACGAGCAGAGCAGCAAGAGCAGGTTCAGGTTGGATTGGAGCGCGGAGGAGGAGGAGGAGGAGGAGGAGGAGGAGGAGGAGGAGAATCCGGCGCAAAATTCTCCGGCGATTTCTGTGGACGAGACGAGCTCTCGCGGCAGCTCAACGGCCCCTTCGACTGATCGGGAGCAGCCAGCAGAACGACGACGCCGCCTCGCCTGAGGGTGAGGGTGAAAGAGACCAGACCAGCCAGGCTGGCAGTGCCGGAGTGCGCGCTTTGCCGTAAGATGCGGAATCGACGGCTGATGCGATGCCACGTGGCAGGCAGGGACCCGAGAAACGTCTGCTTCGGAGCGTTTAAGCGGCGCCCAGTCGTTTCCCTGTCATTTGGTGGGCAATGGCCTGTACGCCACTCATCGGATTTGCCAGTGATCAAATATTTGTTTTTTTTATTTTTAAATTGTGTTAATAATAATACTAGCCGTTGGATGGAACTTTAAGATTCGGGACGGAGAAAACGAGTTTTAAGTTACACTTTTAACTTGCTCTAGTTGCTATTATCGATCACGTATAACTTTAATTATAAATTTGTGTAACTCAGTCATAAATATCTGCAACTGTATGTAATTTATCAATTATGTGTAACTTTAGTTATAAATTTATATAAATCAGTTATAAATATATGCAACTGTAATCGATTGATGGATTAATTTTTTTTAAGCGTTTAATCAATAGCCGTTCCTAATAGTCATTAATAGTAAGCTCTTAGAGTTGTTAACAAAATAAATTTATTGATATAGAAGAGAGAGGAAACGAAAGAGAGACATAGATCTTAAGCTTGACATCGACTCTTAGTATTTATAAAAGAAAAAATTTTCTTACATGGAGATGGAGAAAAAGATTAAAAAGTAATAAAAATTGTTTTGGTGTACTAATAATTAAAACTTCTATCATCTTAACTGTTATAAGAGAATAGTCTCTAAAAGAATTAAGAGTCTATATCAGACTAAACATGCCCTAATGATGCTGCTTGATAGCTTGCCTTCCTATCTCTGACTCAAGAGTTTTTCTATTATTTATTATTTTAAAAAATAATTTATAGAACTAGAGTATATTTTTATTTACAAAATTTACATAAATAACCTCCTCGCACCCTCACAGTGGGTTTTCCTTTTTAAATACTGCTGTTTGGTTTGTACCCCTTCGTCTCAAAATAATAACTATTATTGGATGTGATATATTCTGGTACTATAAATCTAGATATGCCATGTTTAGATTCGTAATACTAGGATATGTCACATCCAGTACTAAATTTTTTTATTTTAAGTTGAAGAAAGTACTATATTATTTTTAAAAAAGTAATTATAAAAATAAAAAAACTCTGACTCACTCTCTCATGGGCCTTTCGGCCCATATGTGAGGGCTGAGCATAGCTGACAGGATGGGCCGCGGGCCCTGGAATTCTCGATTCTTCTGTCCAATGGGCCCGACCCGGACAGCGTTAGCGTCCGTCCCACGCGAACCGTCGATTGAAATTCCCTTCGCGAGACGCTCTCGTCTTCTCTTCTCCCGGACGCCTCCGAACCCGAAGCTCCAAACCCTAGGCGAGACCGAGAGAGAGAGAGAGGGGCGAGGCCATGGACGCGGACGCAGTGGCGAAGGCGTTTGTGGAGCACTACTACCGGACGTTCGACACCAACCGCCCGGCGCTGGTGTCGCTGTACCAGGACGGCTCCATGCTCACCTTCGAGGGCCAGCAGTTCCTCGGCCCCGCCGCCATCGCCGGCAAGCTCGGCTCCCTCCCCTTCGCGCAGTGCCACCACGACATCAACACCGTCGACTGCCAGCCGTCGGGCCCCCAGGGCGGCATGCTCGTCTTCGTCTCCGGATCCCTCCGCACCGGCCCCGAGGAGCACCCCCTCAAGTTCTCCCAGGTTTGTGCTCGTCTCCTTCCTGGCTCCAAACTTGCGTTGTTTGATTCTAGTACGCGCAGATCTGCTCTGATCCGATCCGATCTGTGGTTGCTCTGGTGAGTGGTGATTCGTAGGTTGACTTCGCCTTGTTCGTGACAAGGCTCTCGATTCGTTACTCGTTAGTAGCAGCGGCTTGTCTGATGTGTGCTTACTGTTGTGATGATTCGGTTCGGTCACAATATCTGTAGATTTTATTGTGCACTAATTGTTTGGCGAGCTGTGAGCTTACGATTGGACTTGGATCTCCGTAGTTCGTGCTGTTCCTGACCTTTTATTATTAGATTGTTCTTCATATGCTAGCGTAGATTCCAACTCCAACTTCGATAATGGTCGGGTTCTATAATGTTATTAAATTATTAAAGCTCTATGATATGGTAGTATATAATTTCCTTCTGTAATGCAACTACTTCACGGCTAATGGCTAATGGCTAAGTGGTGATTCTTCATTGTTTCGTGGCTTTCAGTTCCATTGCTCATTGAATCATGGATGCTATCTTTTATTTACATGATCAATAAGCTAGAGGATCAAATATAGATGTGATTTGGCTGTCTGCGTATTGGATGCAGAGACTGGAGATACTCTTCCATTATCTAACAAATATATAGATTTGATGGAATGATTTATATGCAACAAATATACTAGACTAGTGGATCAAACATAAATGTGTTTGGATGTCGGTGCTTTTTTGTCAAGTATATTAAGAATCTTGTTCTTGTTTCTCTTGATTGTAGGGTGTAGATCTTGCTTGTGTTGGCATTAATTTGTTATTGATGATAAGATTTAATTTGTCTTCAGATAGGTGTTTTGTGCAATTGATCGCAGGCTATAATAAGTAAAGCTGCAGTTTTTAAGTTTGATTAGGAAAAAAATGGAGGCAATTCTGGGAGTCCTGCATTGTAGTGGTGTGTATGCACTGCACTGCGCCAGTTCCTTTATAGTCGATGCCAAGTTTTGTTTGATTTTTGTTGATCTCTCTACTGCAATATATGTATGATAGCAGTGTTTCCCCATCTATAGTCAGGAGGCAATTTCCATAATATTAGAAGTTGATTGGTAAATCTTAGTTGAAAAGAATAATAACATGTGAATGCCATCTTTTCTACGACACATTGTTCGTGCAGAACTAGTAGATTCATGATGCTTATGTATGCCAACTCTGGAAGCACTACGGATATACTTGCCCTTCGATTGGGAATAAGATTCCAATCATATTGTTGCTTGATGCATCCAGTTAATTCCCAGAATGGTTCCTCATGTTTACTAAGCTTGTGATTTCAATGTTTCTGCAGATGTTCCAGTTGCTCCCAGCTGGAGGAAGCTTCTATGTGCAGAACGACATGTTCCGTCTGAACTATGGTTAAGGAAAGCAGGGAAGTCATCCATCGACGAACTGGGTCCAGTGTTTTATGTTGAAATTATGAGATGCTGTTGCTCTTTTGATTTTTTACCGACTGGTGCAAATTGTTGCAAGAAATGGTGTTAAAGACTATGCATCTGCTGGATTTGTTCTTCTATGTTTAACCCATGAACTGTGGTTTATTGGAGGCACCATTTGTGTGGAATGTGAATGAAGACAGCCTAAAAGATTTTATCATGTCTGCATTTTCGCCCTGCTTTACTCGTTGATTCATCTTTGGGTGCAAGATCTCTTGTTATCGTAGGTTTACCTGCCTCATTTGGGATGGCATGAGTTTTGTTATCTTGTTGGAGCCAAGCCTGGTCAAGACTCTAGGCCAGTTTGATTTACCTCTGTCTGATGCCCAGAATTTTTTTTCTCCTTTCACAAATGGGGTAAATCAAGTTCAGAAATATTGTGCGCGCAGGTTTTTGTTCCAATTCTAACTTCTGAGGAAACGCTTCAATATCGTGACCGATTGTTCTGCATATTTAGGGGTGCAAACAGCACATCTTCTGTCGTTAAGTCTGTTGGTATACATCAAATTTTCTTTTATTCATGTCATCTCTATTAACACAATATTAGCGAACGAGAACAAAATCAATATTAGCTTGTCATCGTAATAGTCAAATAGTCTAACATAGGGGTGTGTAAAGTTGCAGTTTTGAGATAAAATTGTTTGTTACAGTTGCAGTTTTATGAAATACCGGGCTAAATTGTAGCATAGTAATAGTTTTAATAAAATAAGTGCAGTTTTATGAAATTTGCTATCCTCAGATAGAGGACTGAGATTAACGGTGTCACGTGTTCTTTGATTCTTCCGTATTGAGGTTTTGTTACCTCTTCCGTCCGTAGTATTATAATTTCTACCATTCAAAATTTATATCAAAATATATAAACTTTTTCACATATATTCTTTTCTCAATCAATCACAATTCCTCTCCCTCTCTTTAATTTCTGAATTTTTTTATTTATATATTTATTTAATAAAATATTTACAAAACTACATTTTCATTTCAAAAATTTACAAAAATATACTCCCATCGCCCTCTGGGAGGGCGATTTTTATGAAATCGCCCTTTCAGAGGGCGATTTGATGACGTGGCTGACAGCCGTTGGTCGGACGGTCCATGGCCGTCAGCTATTTTGCAGGCGGTCCCCCGGCCTCCCAAAAACGGCCCTTTGAGAGGGCAGCAGGGGGGTCGCCTGCAAAATGGCCGGCCCCCCGGCCGGATTTTTACAGGTGCCCCCCCCCCCACGCCGCCCTCTCAGAGGGCGGTTTTTAGCTCCCATGGTATAAACCTCTTCCTAGACTTCAAAAATATCATAAAATTCACACAAATCACAGGAAAAAAAGAGAGAGCTGAGAGTGAAGGACAACGGAAACGTCGAAGCCCTGCCGGTTTACGGATTCCTATGCAAGTAATATTTGATGTCTCTTTGCAATTTCTATTTATATTCATCAAATAATGTAGTATGTGTAGTATTAGACCAATTTTTTCACATATAAATAAATGTTAGATTTATTTCACAGAGTGTAGATCTATTGTAGTTGAGCATAACGGCTAAGGACATTGATAGAGCGCATGAGAGAAGTTAACTTTTTTTACTAGATGAGTGGCACTAGTTTGAGAAAAGCTCGGGAGATTGAAATGTGGCCGATGATATTTTATTTTTTGTAGTCATGTGTAATATACCCTAGGTAAGTAGTTGTATAAGGTATTTTTGGCCTAGTGAGTTATAACTTGCGTTTATTTGGTTATAATGTAGGTTGCTATGGATGCATCTGGTATGTCCATTCATCCACGACCTCCGATTGACGAGCCTCCGCCGATGTGTTGGTGTGGAGATAATTACAAAGTTGCAATAGGTGAAAAGGATTACACATACCGACAAAGGTATTGGATGTGTGCAAATTACGCCTACTCCCCGGAGAAGCCGAAACCACAAGGGAAGAAGGGGAAGGCGAAGAAACCTGTGGAGGTAATACGAATTATTTTGTACTACGAAATATTTGAACCTTTGAGCTAACAAATTTGTATATGTCAAGGCACCGAAGCCTCCTCTGCCTCTGTGCGACTTTGTGCAGTGGATAGATACGGAGATCCGTCCACAGGACGCAAAGTTTCTTCGCAGTTTAAAAGATTGGAACAGGGAGCGGTGCGAACGTCGTTGGGCGGCGCAAGAAGAGTGGGAGGCTGAGCAGAAGAGGAAGGAGGAGGAGCGGCAGGAGAAGGAAGCCCATGAGGCACATAGGGAGAGAAAGCGGGAGAGGGCACAGCGTGCAAAGAAAGCTGGGCCGGAGGCGGTGAGGAAGGGGAAGTACCCACATTGCACACAGTAGTTGCATCTCTAGTTGGATATTTGTTTAAAATTCCCTAAGGCATGTAATAACAATAACTAGAAACGTTTGATGTGCCGTTTGTACTATTTGGATGGATAATTTCATTATGTTCGTAAGCAATTAATGTGTGTTCGATTGCCACCGCTTGGAATGTACTTTCGCCGTGAAGTTGAAACTCGAAAATTCATGTTTTTGATCAGTTTCATCACAAACATAGATCGTGAGGAGCACATCGTTTGATCGACAAGCGTAAACGAAGTAAAGGGGTATCTTCAGTATACGTAGAATTAATAAAACATGATATACAACAGACAAACTATCACTGATACAACGTACTACGGGCCCCTGACGTAACCTCTAGCTCTCTTGTCTTCCTACCCTTCGCTCGCACCTGGCCCTGGGAGTACGTCAGCCGGTCTGGTGGTACGACACGGCCAGCGCGGGTCGTCTGCACGGGTGTGGCAGCTGGTGGGTCCTGTGTCTGTGGTGGCGGAGCTCCTTCGAGCTGCGAGGCTGCTAGTATCTCTTGGATCTCCTCACCCGAGTCCTCTAAGTTGTCCCCCTCGAAAGGATCCGGTGCCCAACCGCTGCCGCGTGCGCCCTGCGTGGAGGAGCCAGCGCCAGCAGAGATCCCCGGTGCTGTAGAGTGGAATCCTGTACACCAAAATATTGATAATTGCAAATCAAAATTTTGCAAGGCAAAAATAAACTTTGATATAACCTGAAGGACCTCCTGTGGTGGCCCGGGGGGCAGTTGTCATGCCCAGCTGCGCGTGTGGTCGTGTGTGGTACACTCCATGCGTCGACGTGCTAGCTCCAGAGGGACGTAGGTACGGTGTAGTGAAAGCTGCAGGGAAGCATATTGATGTACAACGGTACATGTCGTAGAAGGAAACATGTTATGAACCGATGGTTAGTCGAATTTACCTCTGGAGGGGCCAGATGGCTGACTGGAACCCTGCGGTCGCACTCCTGCTCCTGCTCTTGCTGGCTGTGGCTGTTGCTGCTGTACAACTACGGGAAGTACCGCATCGACCGCACGACAAGTGAGCGCACGAATCACTGTGAGCATCGCCTGACGAATCCTCCCGAAGGTCGTCCTCTGCTCATCGGCATTCAGCATGATCCCACTGTCCAACCGTCCGAACGCCGCGTTTACATCAGCCTAAACTTGTCGCGCTGCGTCGGCCTATTTCAAATATGACATGAACATATGTTAGAACCGTGGACACGTACAAAGGGAATAGGAAAGTGCAAAGATAATGTGACGTACCGCGCGGAAGTAGTCCTGGTCACGGTGTCTAGGATACATGTCCGTCGTAGCGGCGATGTGTGGCTGTGGATCATCTGGGGTGAACGTTACGCGTGTGCGGGTGCGGGCCTGGTACCATGTGAGGTAATCTAGATAGGTCTCCTCAGTGTGTGGATGTATCTCGTCGATCACCTCCTCCGTCACCAACAACCAGTCCTCGACGTACTTTTGTAGTCGAGGATACCACTGAACGCCGGCTGCCTGTCCCCTACGATTATATCTATTTACAGAGAGTGCATTAGACTACATTAAATAGTTATAGTACCAAACAAAGATCGCAGTTGTACTAACCGGTGCACATCGCGCGGCACAACGATCTCCACGGGCACAGGGGAGTGCTGACGTAGTCCGAACTGTCGCATCACGCGCTGTGGAGAGTGTGGCTCGACGAAGATGTCGAACACCAACGGCACTGTCGTCATCCAGTACGCCTGGTCGCGTGTGCAAAGAGTAGAGAGTCCGAGCGGTGTACGGGCCATGATAGCCTGCGGACTATATGGCTCCCAGACGACGTCGCTGGGCAGCAGGCGGTCGAACTCCATAACGAATTCGGAGTAGGCCCTCCTAACCTGCCTGTGAGCGTAACGACGCTGCAAAATAGGAAAAGCTTACACGTCAGTGTTTGCGCATAAGTGCTAAACATATAATTTCATATTTTGTACCTCACGACGACACCATACGGTCCCCATAGTCGGACGGTCCTCGGGCCATCGCCCGTACAAGCCTCTAGGGCCGCCCTCGTAGGAAGAGTGCTGAATCAGAGGACGGCTTATCGTGAACCGCTCGGCCGCCCATAGCTGCAGAAGGAGAGGGCAACCGGCGATAATCGCACCTAGATTGGTCTTTGTGCACGCGTCACAAAGAGCACGGTATGTCGCCGCTAGCACAGCAGATCCCCAACTCCACTGCGGTACGCGGCCGTCCTCGCTGTCGGCGATCGCACGAGCGTAGTGGATCAGTCTCTTGTCCACCGCGTGTCCGTGAGTGCTGGTGAACATCACCCACCCTAACAGCCACAACAGGTACGCCTCCATGCTCTGCTGCACCGAGTATTCGTCGGCGTCATCGTCTAGCTGATCAGGCTGTAAAGGAAGATTATAGTCAGCAGCTCTGTTGCTTTGTAGATCGGATGATTGTGAATGAAAGGAATCCGCGACTTACGGTGAACTGTAGCAGCCAAGCCTGCGAGGGGCCGTTCGTGGTGTAAGGCGGTAGCGAACCCGGGGTCCAAGTTCAGGTCGACGATGCACGGGCTTGAATCGAGCAGTGATGTCTTGTGACCAACCGTGCGCCCCGTCGATCAGGCCGACTGTGTCTCCTGCGAGGGGAAGTCCTAGCAGGTACGACACGTCCTGGAGTGTGGGAGTCATCTCGCCACACGGTAGGTGGAACGTGTGGGTCTCCGGTCTCCAGCGATCCACCAGTGCTGCCAGAAGTGACCGGTCAGCGTCCCATCGCTTGGCGGGGTCTCTCTCATCTGGTGCGGGCTCAACTAGCCTACATAGCGGAAGTAGTCCAACCTCACACAACCTACACAATATAGCACTGTAATCAATATTGGGGAACATAGATATGCACAAACGATGTGAATAAATATTCGTACAGCCTCTCACGGAACCGAGGGTCTATCCGCAGGTGGTGACGTGAAGGCCGTGGACGGAAGGTGGCTAGGTGGGCACCCTCCACGGCTGACAGGTAAGACCGGTGGGACTGGTTGAGACCTCGGTCCAACAGCTCCGGTGTATAGTACGCCATACCTGCATGCAAATAGAGAGTTAGCGTTAATTATTGTTAAAGTTTATAGCATTGTTACATGATAATAAAAAACAATAGTACGATACATATCCTTCTATAACAAAGAATTAGTATAGACTTACACTACACCGTAGCACCACCAATTGTTCGAGAACACCTATGTCGGCGAAGTGGGACTGGGGGTCCCACGTTCTGCGGGGACGCGTGGATCTTCGGCCACGTCAGTTCCCCGGGGTCACAATCTGCACAAGTGGCGACCGGCTCTCCTGACTAAGTGCCCGAGGCACCAAAGCTGCTCGGGCCCCGGGGCCGGGAACGCCTTCCCCGGGACCGGGGGCGCGCCCCCAGTGCGCCTTCCTCTGGCCCGCGTTCCGGCGACATCGCCCGGGACCCGGGCACGGCAGCCTCGGCCCCGGGCCCGGGCGCCAAGTTCCCCGGTCCCGGATCCCCGCTCTCGGTCCCGGGTGCAGACCGCCTTGGCTCCCGGGTGCCGACCGCCTCGGATCCGGCCCCGGGCGCCAAGCCCCCCGGTCCCGGGTCCCCGGTGTCGGTCCCGGGTGCCGGCGGCTTCGGCCTCGATCCCGGGAGCCGACTGTCTCGGTCCCAAGTGCCGGCGCGGAGCACTCCACGCCGGGCACGAGGTTGACTTGAGCGCACCACTCCCCAACTACCTACATTAATGACGAGGCGACAGGCCTGTCGACTCTGTCGCCTGCTCTGCCACGCGTGGGCGCCTCGTCATGGCTCCCCGTGGACACCCTACTATGCAGTCAGAGCCTTTTGACTTGGAGGCGTACGCCGTCACGTCTCCACGCTCCAGCCGTCCTCCGCAGCCAACCTACCCGGCGTGGACGCAGCAGACGGCAACAGGCAGAGACGTGCGACAAGACTTTGACAAGACAAATCATACCTAGCTCTCCCATGCACCGGCACTGTGGACTCCCCTGATTTTATAAAGGAGGACCCAAGCCACCGCGAGGGGGGGAGGGAACTGGACAGAGCTTTCCCCGTCTTCTGCTCCCAAGCTCATTCTCTAGCCACTGTTCCTCTTCTCCGGCTCCGGCCGTGAGCTAGCTTTACCTTGTAACTACCATAGTACATTCATCCACCACAGATAGCATACACACAGGAGTAGGGTATTACGCTTCCGAGCGGCCCGAACCTGTATAAATCCTCGTGTTTCCTCTGAGTGTGCTGTTCATCGTCTTCTTCGCGTATCTTTCTGCTACACCTGAAACCGGCTTCGCCTGAGAACTACTCCCCTGGCCGAATCTCAAAGGGGGGTCCCTTGACTTCCCGCCGTCGAGGTTTCATCCTCCGACAGCTGGCGCGCCAGGTAGGGGGAGTTTCCTTTTCAGGTGGTACGCCGGCGCCTCCAACACCAACGCACTCCATGGAGGAAGGCCATCGTCCGCGGGACTCCAACAATGGCCACGGCGACCTCCACGATTGGTTGGACCGGACGCAGGTTCAGGAGGACGCCCGGGTCACGATCGAGCGGCAGCGCGAGCGGCGCGCGAACGCTGCCGCAAGTCCTGGGGCCCCCGACCAAGGTCCTGAAGAAGATGGCAAGCTTTCACGTTCCGCGCTGCGGCGGAACAGGAGGAAGCGCCAGAAGGCCAAGGCGGCAGCCGAGAGCTACGCCATGGCGGCTACGGGCAGCTCCCGGAGCTATGATGCCCGCGGAGGCGATGGTCGCAGCAAGCGGCGAAAGGCCGCACGCGCGCCGCCACCGCCGGCAACAGCCCAGAAGTGGTGCCCTCTCCACCAGACGGACTGGCACGACATCACGGAGTGCCACGCCATCCAGCGCTCACCCGAGCGTACCGAGCCGGCCATAGTTCGGGGGTGGTGCGCCTACCACGACACGGACCGGCACGACATCACGGAGTGCCGCGCCGTCCAGGGGATGGCCGAGCGTCTCAAGCCGGCCGCAGCCCGTGGGTGGTGCGCCTTCCACGACACGGACCGGCACGACATCACGAAGTGTCGTGCCGTCCAACGCTTGGCCGAGCGCCTCGAGCCGGTCGAAGCCCGGAGGTGGTGCGCCGTCCACGAGACGGATTCGCATGACCTCGTGGAATGCCGCGCCGTCCAAAAGCTGGCCGAGCGCGTCAAGAAGCTCCGGCAGGAGCAGTAGCGGGCCCGAGCCCGACCGAGGCGGTTCGGATGATCCGAACCCTTGGCGGACGGTCCGAGTCCTGCTCCCGAGCCGGAACGACTTCGACGGGGCACGAGTACCCGGACAGTACCGCCTCGGCAAGGGCGGACCAGGGGAACTCGTCCTAATACGGTACATATCCTTACCCGGCACTTGTCAATCAGCTTTTCAGTTAGGAACCCTTGTCTGCCCCGGTCGGAGCCTCGGCTCCCGGGCACATGCTCGCCCCGGTCAGAGCTCGGCTCCCGGGCGCATACTTGCGTACTTAGCCCGGTGGGAGCTTAGCTCCCGGGCACATGCTCGCCCCGGTCGGAGCTCGGCTCCCGGGCACGTACTTCGCCCCGGTCAGAGCTCGGCTCCCGGGCGCATACTTGCGTGCTTAGCCCGGTGGGAGCTTAGCTCCCGGGCACATGCTCGCCCCGGTCGGAGCTCGGCTCCCGGGCGCGTACTTCGCCCCGGTCAGAGCTCGGCTCCCGGGCACATACTTGCGTACTTAGCCCGGTGGGAGCTCGGCTCCCGGGCGCGTACTTCGCCCCGGTCAGAGCTCGGCTCCCGGGCGCGTACTTGCGTACTTAGCCCGGTGGGAGCTTAGCTCCCGGGCACATGCTCGCCCCGGTCGGAGCTCGGCTCCCGGGCGCGTACTTCGCCCCGGTCAGAGCTCGGCTCCCGGGCGCGTACTTGCGTACTTAGCCCGGTGGGAGCTTAGCTCCCGGGCACATGCTCGCCCCGGTCGGAGCTCGGCTCCCGGGCGCGTACTTCGCCCCGGTCAGAGCTCGGCTCCCGGGCGCGTACTTGCGTACTTAGCCCGGTGGGAGTTTCGCTCCCGGGCACATGCTCGCCCCGGTCGGAGCTTGGCTCCCGGGCGCGTGTAACTGGCCCCGGTTGGAGCCCTTGGCTCCTGGGCGCCCAGGTACATAGGAACGGCTGCTCGGGACTCCATCGGATTAGGTGGCAAGTCCGGGCGGTTCGTCCCGACCCAGTCCGGGGGCCTCCGGTCCCGGTGTGATAGTCCGGACCACGCCGCCCTGGGCAGGCCGCTCCCGGTTGAGGACCTCCTCCCGGTGTCGAGAGCTCGCACCCTCGAAAGGGAAGCTGAGCCAAAACACTGCCCCTGACAGGCCAGAACTCGAGAGCGTCCTCGCTACCCTCGGTAGCGGGGCTCGTGCCCACTCCTCGCGCCGTGGCCTCAGGCCGTGACGCGCGAGTCGGTGGTTGGGCGTGCACCAATGATATTCTGCAGGCAGCAAGCACGGCGCTCGTCGTAGAGCACCCCTCGCCCAGGCGAATGCGCGCCTAGGAACATGGCGCCCGGAATGACCCTCACAGGGCGCGAGTACCCGGACAACATCGCCTCGGCATGGGCGTGTCCGGGGAAGTCGTCCCGACGTGGTCCATGTCCTTGCCCAGGCCTCCGTGCCCAGGCTCATGTCGACCATACACATCAAGTTGTATTTCAGTCCGGGGCCCCTTGGGTCCCGGGCACATATTTAAGCCGAGGCTCGGATTCCCGAATCCGCGCCCCGGGTCCGACACCGAGGAGCCGAACCAGGGCGGCATCGCCAAGGCGAGTGCAAGCCTAGGAACGCGACACCCGGAATAGGGCGCGATAGCCCGGATAGCACCGCTCCGGCGAGAATGCGTCCGGAAGGTCGTCTCACGTCCCATATTCAAGCCCGGGCCCCCGGAACCCGGCTTATATCAAACCGTATCCCAGTCCGGGGCCCCCGGGTCCCGGACGTATATCCTTAGCGCTAGCCGGGCCCCTGGGCCCGAACACATACCGGACTCGGGCTCGCGAGGGAAAGG
Organism: Oryza meyeriana var. granulata; assembly: GCA_003991445.1. Taxonomy (NCBI): domain Eukaryota; kingdom Viridiplantae; phylum Streptophyta; class Magnoliopsida; order Poales; family Poaceae; genus Oryza; species Oryza meyeriana. The sequence goes on from RYFJ01003401.1 coordinate 55,148, forward strand.
CTAGTCCGAGCTCCATCCCTAGGCATAACAAGTATCTTCGCAAATCCATCTGTATAAACATCCTGTAAGTTGCGGTAAGCCCGGGCCAGCGTCAGATTTCTCCAAGATCTCAGCACTGGCCGGGGCCCCATGTATATACATTTTACATAAGCAATGTTTTTAATATCCTTCCCGGCCTCGTTCCTTTCGTCGTTTCCCATGTGTTGCGTTCGTAGCATGGGATGGACAAGGGAACGAACCGGACGCTCTCACAGTTCACTATGTGCAAAGTATATTTTTTCCCAGCGGTCCTGGGGACGATTCATACCACACCTAGCTGGACCCCCGGGGAGACCCTGTTTCTTCCTGGTGTACCGGACCGAGGCCGTTCTGTCGCCAGAACCCTTCCTCGGCTCTCGGCTACAGCGCTACATCGACAGACATCAACCACGACAATATGCATCTCGACAACCTCGACTTCCTCGAGGAACGAAGGTGGCGCGCTCCGTTCCACGTCGCTCGTTACCAGCAAGGCCTCAAGCGCTATCTTTGGCGTCAGGTTCGGGCCCGATCACTTCAGGTTTGGGGTTCGAACCTCCGCCGTATCTTCTTACGGGTCGGAATGAAATCTTCCCCCCGTGGGAAGGCCCCTCCCTGGTGATCGGAACTTCCCAACCGGGCTCGGTAAGCCTGGAAGCATCATCACAAATACTACCTGAAAACACATCCTGTAAGTGCCTCTAAACCTCAGCACTGATCGAGGCCGATGTGCATTCGCTTTCCATAGTAATGCTTTTATTATCGTTTCCGGGCTCGTGCCCTTATCCTTTCTTTGTGTCGCGATCGTGGCGATCTCCCCCCGGGGGCATAATCGGGTCGCGCCCATGCGGTGGCTGGGTATTGCGCCTAGGCATCTGTTCCTTACCAGCGAGCTACCGTATCCCATCTGCTAAACCCCGGACATCGTCTAAAGCCCCGGCTTGCGGTGCCCCGCTCTGGTTGGCTTCGGGCTCGGTTTTTTCCGCTGCTAGGGGGTAGATTCCTTATGCGCAATCCTTTCCTCCGCTCGGTCGCGACCGCGAAGAGGCCCCTAAGAGGTGGTAGACGCAACGGCTCGCAACATGGAATGGACAAGGGAACGAGCCAAGTGCTCTCACGGTTCATCATGTAGAGCCTGTCGTCGCGGCATCGCTGTGCTCCCTAGGCCAACGGGGCCTGGGGGCACGAAGGACCCCTGAATCCGGAAGACGGAAGGGACCGAGCCTCAACCAATTCCGCAAGTCTCGCGCTCGGGCGCCCGCGGCACTTTGGTGCCAGGCCCCGGGCCCCGGAGACCCTGGGCGCGACGGCGATTCACAGCGGATCGGCCCGATGCTCGGCGCTCCCGAGGGAGAACAACACCCCCGGTCCCGGGATGGTGCTCGCGAAGCCATGCCGCCCTTCGCAATACCCAGATACGTAACCTTATCCAACTTTACATACCACTCAACTTGTATTTTCCTCTATTTGCATGGTCAGCCTAGGTTCCCGGGGGCGCGGAGGGCCCCCGGGACCCGGAAGATGGGCAGGAGCCCGAATTCCTGGGGCAAGCGGCTGCGCCGGGCCCAGACAGGGGTCTCACACCCTACGGCTGTTCGCAGTTGCTGGCCCTCGATGTCGGACGGCGCCCGATACTCGACGTCCCCAGACACGGGACCCGAGTACAAGCGACCTCGAACAACACAATAAACCAAGGTACGAAAAGTATAAACATGACTATATACATATGCAAACATCTCTCTTCGTACAAGACAGGCGAAACCGGAGCGCAAGCACGAGCGAGCCCGGAAACGCCGTCGCACGGGGAGAGGTCGCTGGCCTCCTTCGGACCGGACCCCGGACGACGACAGAAGAAGGGCGCCCGGGGGCATGGAGGGCCCCCGGACCCCGAAGGCGCCCGCGCATGGCGTCAGAAGGAGACCGGCGTCTTCTTCAACTCCTCGTCAGGCATCAGCTCTACGAGATGGTCGCCGCGGTCGAAGAACCCTGCCTCCGCGGCAGCGGGCTCGACCTCGGCCTCCGAGACTTCCTCGCGAACCGCCGCGACGTCCTCGCGATCTGCCGCGAACACCTCGCGAACCACCGCGACTTTCTCGCGAACAACCGCGACTCCCTCGCGCACGACCGAACTCACACCCCCGGACGCGAGCCCAGCCTCTTGGGCCCGGACGCGTTCTTCCCGGGAGAATGTTTCCTTTCTCCCGCACCTCCATCTCGGGCCAGGCGCGGGAGAACTCATCGGCGGCGGATTAGGTGGCAGCCTCCAAATGGACGACTCGCCTCATTGCTGCCGCGGCCTCCGACCAGCGGTCACCACGAAGAAACTCGGTGGCGACAGTACGGGCGCAAGCTGCCGCCTCGCCATCACGACCGCTGCCGCCGGCCTTCCTCAACACCTCGTCCCATGTTTTCAGCCCGGTTCCCGAGTACGTATCGCATCTGAAATCAACAAATCGTCAAGCTACGTCAAGTCCATGGCGAACCAGGCGACCCCTCGTCCCTCTTTTCTTCAAGACGTGGCCCTGTTCCTGCCCGGGGCTAATCCCGGCGCAGCAACAGGGCCAGGGGCCACTGTCGGCGAATGGGACTGGGGGTCCCACGTTCTGCGGGGACGCGTGGATCTTCGGCCACGTCAGTGCCCCGGGGGTCACAATCTGCACAAGTGGCGACCGGCTTCCTGACTAAGTGCCCGAGGCACCAAAGCTGCTCGGGCCCCGGGGCCGGGAACGCCTTCCCCGGGACCGGGGGCGCGCCCCCAGTGCGCCTTCCTCTGGCCCGCGTTCCGGCGACATCCCGGGACCCGGGCACGGCAGCCTCGGCCCCGGGCCCGGGCGCCAAGTTCCCGGTCCCGGATTCCCCGCTCTCGGGTCCGGGTGCAGACCGCTTGGCTCCCGGTGCCGACCGCCTCGGATCCGGCCCCGGGCCCAAGCCCCCCGGTCCCGGTCCCCGTGTCGGTCCCGGGTGCCGGCGGCTTCGGCCTCGATCCCGGGAGCCGACTGTTCGGTCCCAAGTGCCGGCGCGGAGCACTCCACGCCGGGCACGAGGTTGACTTGAGCGCACCACTCCCCAACTACCTACATTAATGCACGAGCGACAGGCCTGTCGACTCTGTCGCTGCTCTGCCACGCGTGGGCGCCTCGTCATGGCTCCCCGTGGACACCCTACTATGCAGTCAGAGCCTTTTGACTTGGAGGCGTACGCCGTCACGTCTCCACGCTCCAGCCGTCCTCCGCCAGCCAACCTACCCGGCGTGGACGCAGCAGACGGCAAAGGCAGAGACGTGCGACAAGATTGACAAGACAAATCATACTAGCTCTCCCATGCACCGGCACTGTGGACTCCCCTGATTTTATAAAGGAGGACCCAGCCACCGCGAGGGGGGAGGGAACTGGACAGAGCTTTCCCGTCTTCTGCTCCCAAGCTCATTCTCTAGCCACTGTTCCTCTTCTCCGGCTCCGGCCGTGAGCTAGCTTTACCTTGTAACTACCATAGTACATTCATCCACCACAGATAGCATACACACAGGAGTAGGGTATTACGCTTCCGAGCGGCCCGAACCTGTATAAATCCTCGTGTTTCCTCTGAGTGTGCTGTTCATCGTCTTCTTCGCGTATCTTTCTGCTACACCTGAAACCGGCTTCGCCTGAGAACTACTCCCCTGGCCGAATCTCAAAGGGGGGTCCCTTGACTTCCCGCCGTCGAGGTTTCATCCTCCGACAACCTAAGACGGGGTCGTCTTGAAGTTGTGCCTTCACCCGTAGGACGACTGCCATCAGCGGCTGAACCCGACGGTCCAACTTTCACTGCACTTGGACCGGTTGCATCCTTTGGACATTTCTTATATGTGTGACCTGTTTGGTCACACTTTGAACAACGTTTATGCCTTCCACGGCTTCTGACTCATCCATGTCATTACGGATACGTCTTGTCTTGCGGCGACCTGCTTTATCCCTCAATTTTGTTGGGTCAGGAATGTACATAGCTTGAGAGTGCTCCATAGTAATTGTACCCGTAATACCGAAACCGTATATTTCTCCGCTCCAGGTATTATAGATTGCTTCTTTCCTGAAATAAGGTGAGACAAAATAGCGTGCTTCTATCCCGCACTTACTGCTCGCGGCATTAACGTGAGAGCATGGCTTGTGGAGCAGAGTAGGTTTTCGGCACGAGTACTTGCAGGTCCCGTCTTCCTTCAGCACACACTCCTGCACAACTCTTTTGCGGTAGATTCTGCGCATGCCCTTGTCGACACACAATATTTCAAATCTATGTTCTTGTGTGCCTTGAGGTAGAGCATGATGTCTTCGGGCCTTTTTACTTTTATCTTGCAGATACTTCGTCAGTAGTGTGCCAAAGAAAAGATTATTGTCCGTCATTGAGGGCCTAGCTGCTTTGAACCGATCTCTGAAGTACTTGCATGTGCCATGCAAGATAAATTCAATTATGCCAACAAGTGGGAGCCCTCGAACACCACGCATCACTCAGTTATAAACCTCTGCCAAATTTGTGGTCATTATGCCAAATCGAGAACCATCCTTGTCATACAACAATACCCATTTCTTCTTTGGCTCATTCTCAATCTAATCTGAAAATTTTCTAACCGAGGATGCAGACCTTCTTCTCATATGTGGTCCGTCACTTGATAGAGGTCCAAGAGCTTATAGAGCCTCATCCCCTTCAATGGTAGCCCTCCTGGACTGCTCATCTATTAGTTTAGAGGTCAGCTCATCCAACCTCCTCCAAAGCTCATTGAATTTCTTCTCTTGATTCTGGGTGCAAAGCCTCTTGAAAAGATCCATAAGGTGCTTATTCTTAAATTGTCTGTAGAAATTAGCACCCATATGACGTATGCACCATCTACTTTGGACATCAGACCACCTTGGTGGGTATCCCTGTGTTACGCCAAAATTTGGTAAAGCCCTGTGTCAGATTCGGTCAAGGGAAAATTGCAGTCAACTGGCGGAAGTTGATCCAGAAGAAACCAATTCCGGAAAGGGGCCGTGAAGACCGCTATTTGGCAGTTATTTGCTGTATATGCTAATTAGGCAAATGCTTATCTTTAGGAAACCTGACCTCGTGTATGGTTGGATCTTGATTAGTGTTTTCTGTTATAATTAGGAAATCATGTACCGTGTCCTATAAGGACTCATGAAACTCGGGGTATATATACGTATGCCCTTGTAAAATATAACTCGATCAATCAAATTCGGCGCATCGCTACCCTTTACGAACGGGTTCTTGCTTCTCGAGCCGGGCTGCATCGGTTAGTCCGAACTCTGCGAGAGGGTAAGTCTCGTTTACCCCGAGCCCGACTACCTATCGGTAGGACTTCCTCGGTTTAGGCTCCGATATTCTAGTCGGTTCATGGTAGTCGGCTTACCACGGTGTATCTGCTCTGTCTACGGCTGCATCGGTTCGGTTCGATCTCTTAGGCCGATCAGGTATATCACATCATGCGTGCATAGTTTTCATCGGTTTACTGGGAATAGTTTATCGTCAGTTTGTGCTGCATCGGTTGGGTCCGACCTACTAAACTGAGCGATAAGTTGTTCCTGCTAGGCCGATGGTTCTTGTGCAAGCGTCTTATCGGAATGTATAGCCGGTAAGTTATCATATACATCACGATTGCATTAGATCTATCGGCTCATTGAGGTTCTTTTATCATCATTAATCTGTGCTGCATCAATTAAGTTTGAACTACTAGATTGATAGTGATAGATTTGCTCTTGCTGAGTCGATAGGTTTTATGCGATGTTGCTATCGGAGTGCTTAGTCGATAGGTTACCTTTTAAAGCCGACTGCATGGTCTATTGATTATTATTCTACTATCTATTTTATCATCAGGCTTCCAGCCGATGGCTATGTGTCTTTTTGACAGTCGGCTATCTTATGGTTCGTTTACATTACCATCGGTTTCTAGGCGATGTATCAATACATTGACATGCTACACTATCATCGGCCTTCCAGCCGATGCACTCGTTCTTATCGGCAGTCGGGCAGTCGGCTGGTTTATTCTTTGCTCATATTATCATCAAGCGCAGGCTGACTTGTTTGTCTATATCGTCATCGGTTTCTTAGCCAATATACAAGTGCTGGTGGTAGTCGGACACAAGCGAGAACCCGGGCGCGGGTACAGGCGAGGACTCGGGCACGAGCACGGAGGAGCACCCGGACGCGAGCACGGGCGAGGGCCCGGGCACGGGCATTACCTTCGGTACAAGAGCCAGCGGCGATCGACTGGAAGGAATCCGTATCGGCTTGCTGGCCGATTGGATCAGCGACCTAACTTTTCATCTCCTTGTCAATTGCTGGGTCAAATTGACTGGCACAGCCGCGAAACCTCAAAGATTTCATAGGACCTGCATTGGAGCTAAGCAGATTCTCCCAGGCCCTTCGCGTGTCTCCTCACGACGCCGGACGGCCCCCGGCGGAGTTTTCGGCGTCAACCGTTTTTGGCACGCCCGGTGGGACCCGAGGTTTCAATAAGTTTTAACGCGAAGGTTTCTCAACAATCAGATTGGCAACATGGCCGGGAAAGAAGTCAAAAACAGACAACATAATTCCGGTCAGTTTGGAAGATTTAACAGAAGAGCAAAAGTAGCAAATTGGGAGCAAACTATGGCCAGCTTTCAGAAGCTGTGCTTAGAGTCCTTCAGTATGACAAGGCAAGGGCCGATTCAAAAATCCCAGTTTCCGAAGCCAGTGTTGGTTGGAGAATCGAGCCGTACACAACCCGAGAGCCCACCGATTAAGCCTTTGCAGGAGATGGTCAATGAGGCTGTACACCACGCGCTCATTAATCAGTCGGGGATCTTGGTAAATACATTACATAACCTCATCAAGAAGACTGTTGATGGATCGATTGCCCAAGAACCAACTCGGGGTCCTATTTTCCTCCCACCAAAAATAGAGCCGAATCAGGATGTTGCTTATAATATCACCAGAGATATACCAGAAAATCCGGGTGTTTAAGCAACAGAAAACCAGACTGGGGGCAACAGGATATTCCGGCTGGGTACCACCAAACGAAGAAACAAGTCGGTTCGGACTGCTTACTAATGGAGGATATTCAGCAAAATTATCCTAGGAGGCGGGGCTGATCCAGGTAATTACCAGAGGGATTATTATAGACAAAAATCGGCAGCCAACTCCAAGAGCCCGACGGTACAGTATCAACAGTATCAACAGGAGAACATCAAGGGAAGAAGACTTATCGGTACGAGTTGAGGAATAATGAGGGAACAGTTTGGGATAGAAGGCCCAGAGAACAAACGTTGACGCGTATGTATCGGCATCCATATTCCTGAGTGTTTTGACAGGACCTCCGTTCCCATTACCACACCGATACAGGGTCCGGATTTTCTAAGTTTCTCAGGGCAAGAACATACATCTACAGTGGAGCATGTTTAGCGATTCCTGCACAGTGCGGAGAGGCATAGCGGCTGAGGAAGCTCTAAGAGTTAGATTTTTCCCCTTGTCCTTATCAGGATCGGCTTTTCGCATGGTTCTCATCATTATCACCGAATTCGGTTCGGGGGGTGGGCCGATCTAGAAAAACAGTTTCACAAGTACTTCTTTGCTGGAATCCATGAGATGAGGACCGACAAGATTTGACATCGGTTAGGCAACGAGCAGATGAAACGGTACCGGAATACATTCAGCGATTTCGGGAAGTTAAAAACGATGTTACAGTCTGAACCTAAGCGATGACAACTAGGCCCGATTTGGCGTTCCAAGGACTCTTAGCGCCAATCAAAGAGAGATTTTCATCCCAAGAGTTTGAGTCCCTGGCGCATCATGGCTGCAGAGTCACTAACAACAGGTGGTGGTGGCGTCCTATCGGCTCATGAAAGCCGATTTCAGGAAGCGAAGAAGGATAAATTTCAAAACGAGTTGCCCGGTACAAGTTTACTCATCGGACTCAGATGACGAGGAATCCCGATGCTGAGGTTGGATTGGCGGAGTGGACCAGGAACAAGAGATTAGTATCATGTCCATGGGTTAAGGATATCGGCAAGGAGGAGCGGTATGATTTTGATATTAGTAGGGATAAAATCTTTGACTTGTTGTTACAAGAGAAGCAGATACAATTGCCGCGAAAATCACGTGATTCCATCAGCCGAAGAAGCACCGCGGCTAAAGAAGAAAAGATATTGCAATGTGGCATAATACTTTGTCGCATCATACTAACGAGTGCAAAGTTTTTCAGCAACCAAATTCAGTCAGCTGTCGAGCAAGGAAGAATCAAGTTCGAAGACAAGAAGCCGATGTCGAAAAGATTGAATGGCACCCTTCCCCTGTAAACATTGGTCTATGCGGGATCATCATCAAGGGTCAAGACGATTGGAGCAAGACGTCAAAGGTAAAAATCAAGGATTACTTCATCGGACATGATAGAAAATATTCAGATACGAGGAACAGAGGGATGAGCCAGAGAGATATAATCCGCATTGGATTTGCCCGTCCTACCGTTCTGCTGGGATCAAGGGATATGAGACTGCCATCAGTTGAAAATTCCCGAGTGCAGCAGTCCGCAGGAATCGACATGATCGCTCACCCATAGCAGGACGTTTTCGCGGGATCGGTCGCTTGGGAAAAGGCGAAGAGGCCGGTCGGTTCATAGCCAATTAGGGTCGATCAGAGTGCATGAAAGTTCTTTGAGAGGATAAAGAGGGTATGTGAAGAGGCAGATCCAGAATCTCAATGGTGCCTTAGTGGTAAGAGAATATTCACCGAAGGAATCAGAAGGAGGGCACAGCGTTTACGACACCGAAGCAAACAGGAAAGGACAGAGTCAAGTCAGGGAGAGGCCGATCATCGTCACAAGAAACTAGACAGGTTTGGCGATGAAGAAGAAAGATGATGAAACTGATCAATCGGAAGGGCCCCTCAGCGAATATGGTTGTCTCTTTTTTACTCGGGAATACAAAAGCATTTTCATTTCTATTCATCAAATGATATGAGTATGTGTAGTATTGTCTACTAAATGTCTTACATTTCACAGGTAGTAAAATTAGGTTTGGTCCACAAGGTGTAGATCTATTGAAGTTAAGCATAACGGCTAAGGACATTGATAGAGCGCATGAGAGAAGTTAAGTTTTTTTTCACTAGATGAGTAGCCACTAGTTGGAGAAACGCCAGGGAGATGAAATAAGGAGATGACATTTAATTATTTGTTTTAGTCACATGTACTTATTTGTTGTATACCATAGTATGTAGTTCGTATAACCAATCAGGTATTTGTTGGCATAGCGAGTTATAATTGCGTTATTTGGTATAATGTAGTTGCTGTTGCTTGGAAATGCATTCGGTATCTCAGTACGGTCATCTACGACCTCCGATTGACGTGCTACTCCGCCCGTCTGTGTTGGTGTGGAGATAATTGCAAAATCGCGCCCAATAAGTAAGTTTGACCCGAACTGGATTTCTGGATATAACATACCCGGCAAAGGTATTGGAGGCTGTGTGCTAATTATGCGTACTCCCAGGGTGGAATGGCTGAAACTACAGAGATGACAAGGGCGTTGAGGCGAAGAAGCCAGGTGGAAAAGTGTAATAACGAGAGTATTCTTTATTGTATGAAAATATATCACCATTTTGAGCTATACAAATGGTATATGTCAAGACTGCCAAGTGCCTCCTCCGCCATCTGTGCGAGAACCTTTGTCAGGTGGTGATCATATACTCCGGAAAATCTGTCACACCCAGGATATCAATAGTTCTTCTGTCGCTATTTTAACACAAATAGTGAACTGGACGCCTCAGCGCGAGGGTGACTGCAGTCGTATGAGTGTGTCGCAAGAAGCTGCGGAGCTTTATAGCCAGGAAGGGATATGAGGAAACCGAGCTAGCGCGCTGGCGGAGAGGCAAGCCCGTGAGGCGAGAGGAGAGGCAGCGTGAGAGCACTGCATGCAAAGCAAGTGGGCCGGACGGCGGCCGATAAATGGAAGTGCCCCGCTATACCACAGTGTTGGCATGTCTAGTTCGGATATCCCGTTTGAAATTTAACGCCCTAAGGCATGTATTAACTGATTACTAAAACGTTTCAGTGCCATTTTACTCGTTGATAGATATTTAGATGCGTTCTGGTATACAGCCTCAATTAATCGCGTAAGCGTGCTCATTGTCATGTTGGGAGTATCTACTTATTCCTGCGGTGAGGTGAAACTCGAAAATTAATGCTTTCTGTCTTTGATTCACAGTTTCGTCCCCAAACCGATACATCGTAAACGAAGTGGCGGCAAACAGAGTAAACTGAAGTACGGGTTTAAGCATGTTATGGGCCCCCACTTGTTGTCTATATGGTACCTTTTGGTTAATGACATGAGCAGTAGCTTAATTATGGAATAACCGATCGTAGTTTCGATAATTTCTGAGTATATGAGCAAAAAAAGCTCTGAAGTCGAGAATATCCACAGTGCCAAAGAGCGTGTGCATGAGCCACCAATAAATTTGGTGTGTGCGGCCAAACTGTAATTTGGTGTTTGTGACGCGAGGTGCGGGTTCGGACGGCTCGATCCCCGTGTAATCGACCAGTGAGCTTTCAGTGGGAGACTGCGTTGGATTTTTTGGCACAGTTCTACGGAACTCACCCTCCTCAGCCCAGCGGGACGTCCGTGACCATGGCAGTTACTTCACGATTCTAGTGGATGCGAGTACTATAGCCGTTCGGGAACCCGGATCCCCCGATACTCCGGTCGGACGCCAGACAAGATCATGAGTATGACAGGGAGTCTGTTTTTGGGGTGGCCGCGCACCGGACCACCTATCCCCCACACCCCCCTGAGTTCCCGGGAACCCGGGGTCCGTAATTCCAATGCTCAGATTCTTGTACCGACCAGGGGTGGTTCTAGTTTTGGAGAGGATCCAGCGCGGTCAGGACGGCCCCTTCCCTATTCCTCCGTCCTCCGCGAGGCTCGGACTGAATGTGTTTCAATACGGCACCCTTCACCTACGACAAGTACCCGGACCAGGGGACGAGCAATTCATAGCTCGGGGACCCGAGCTGGTTCTCAATGGCCCAAGAAGCGGCGGTCGGGCGCAAACAGCCAGTCCGGCGGGTGAGTGCGCGGACTACGGAGAGTGCAAGCGGAGTACGATCAAGTTCCGGGGCAGAAAAGCCAAAAAAGGGCCAAGGGTCTGGACCTGCCTCCCCTCAACGGAACTCTTCGTCGTGACTGGCCCGGTAGTCCAGTTTACCGACAGTGCGTCTACGAGGAATAAGCAAGAAAGAAGGTCCCGTTGGGAGCCGCGTCTCGTGTCCACCTCTTTCCTCCTCGGCCAAAACTGCTGACCTGGACAAGATCTTTGTTATAGTCTGTTGAATTGGGGATCACGGCCTGGACTTGGCGTAACCATCCTTGCCTGATCCGGTCGGACTACCGAAATGAAATCTGAGATGTGGGGATTTCGGAGAGCACCCCATCGGTAGTGTCTTTGCTTTTCATTATCCGCATATTACCTCTCAAATACTCTACAGATGGGGCATAGTGCTTCAACCTCCCCCTTTTTGGGTAATTAATAGAACAACACATTATTAAAGCGAAATATAAAATGAAGTTCATACATGAAGGGCAATCAACATAGGACTCCCTAACAGACTCGGAGTGCATGCTCCACAAGAGCCACAACGGCTACGCGAGAGGATGTTTTAGCATTCTTGTTTGCATTTCATTCTCAATTTAAACTTTAATAGTGAGCGTGATAAAACCCAATCACTGCTTGAACTCGAAAGATCGAATACAATTTATAAAAAATTGAGTATAAGTGTCGAAACGAGATAAAATTGTTACCTCGAGACGTAGGCCAGTAAACTCTAAAGGGACAAATGAGGGCAGTTTAGATATGTTTGTTTAAAGAAAAGCGACAAATAACAAAAGTTCTTCAATCTTCAGGGAGGAGGGGAGGCAGTGCATTGCGACGATGATGTAGACAACCGGATGGTGAAGCGACGGTCTCTACAATCCTCATACGTCTCCGCTTCCAACGGTACACCATCCATCCACCGTCAACACGATCAAAGATCTGGGACTTCTCTGACACACGCTCAGCTCATACAGACACATGACTCATTACGGGATAAGGCCTCTGCACTTGTAGTCATCTCCTCGAATTCTGGTATCGTACATGATGAGCTGAACTGTCATTAGTAGGCGGGTGAGAGCTACCGCCAATAATGAGATTGAATGGTACTCCCTATTTGGCTGCATTCCCCAAAATATGCATATTGAGGAGAGAGAAGAACTGAGGACCAAAGTCCTATGGATGAACGCAGCGGGAGAGTAAGAGAGCCTGAT